>JAUELF010276796.1:0-19638 GCA_031471495.1 Clinocardium nuttallii | reverse complement strand
CTATACACATTTTAATGAATTTTAACTTAATGTCATGATATTCAATGCATTCTGGTGATGGTATACACTAATTTATAAATACTCAAACAAAGGTTGACCGCGGATGTATTTGGCGTAATTTGACCTTTAGGGGCCTAAACATGGCCGACTCGCCTGTGTTAATCAAATGTCACCCCAATTAATTTTGTTCATCTAGTTATACTTTCTTGAAACTTACTAAAACTTTATTAATTTATTGATTAAACTATCATATTTATCTCTCATTTTACTTGATTGTTCTAAACTGGAATCGCCTATTCTGAAACGTTTTATTCAATGAATTGGAGAAGTTAACTATATATTAGCTTTAAGTCCATATGTTTAAAAAATGTTTTTTATCATATTTATGTGAATATATGTTTAAACTAATTTTCATAACAATATTGCAGGTAAAGTACGAGTAGAAGTATTACAAATTCCCCTGGTAGGTAGCAGAGGACTAGATTGTGAGAGTAAACAGATCTTTTCCCCATACTATTTATACTATTACTCAACCAAATCATATGTTATGGGTACTCAAAAGAACCGTCTCAATGAGACGATTCTTTTGAGTACACACAACATAGGGTTTGAGTGTCAAATAAGTATTTTAGGAACATGAGAAATGCCCCTTATCTAGAGCTCAGGGCTAATAATGGAGTATAAACAGTGACGCGATCTCCTCCTTTATACAACAATCATAACATAATGCGATGATAAAATATTGGTCGAATTGTTCATATTTATTTTTCTCGGTATCATCCGACAAACACCCTATTCGACTGTTAAAGAAAAGCACAATCTTGCTGTCACAATCAGCACATTTCATCACGCTGATGTTTGTACGGTCGTGTGTCTATTTGATTTTCATTAGACTAATGCCCATAATGGGTCCACGGTCTTTCTGATAAATTCCCGTTATTGTCTTTAAACCCTTTCCACATGCAGACGTTTTCGAAATCCTATGCATCAGGCGAATTTTGAAAACATTGTGGCAAATGGAGAAAATGGTCATAATGAGCACTTTCTCCATTTGCCACGATATTTTAATTTCTACTCATCTATAATACTTTCATTTGAAGATATTTTCCCTATACTTACGGAATGTTTTCACAGTGATGTGGTATTGATGTGATGTGGTAAAGGGATAAGATGCCTCCAACTGTCAGATAACGGGAGATGTCATCAGGTTGGTCTTTTTTACTGCCATTGCCAGATTCATTCAACTGTTTAAATCAACCGTTCCACGACAAAACCCAACATTCTCGACTCAGCGTAAACTATCGGGACGGTTCAGCCTAAGCATGCTAACCCGGACAGACAATTGTTGCAGTCTGTGTTTTTTCTGTTTCAGGAATCATTACGCTTTACCTCTATCCCCCTGAGACGGAATGTGTCGGCCCGGTTAAGCCTGCACAGCCTGATCTGGATCGATACATTACGCAGAATGCATAATGTTGGTTTTCTCTTGGAAAGACTCGTTAATGTGGCCAAGTCATACAACAAACACGACCGAACTTCGTAACCTGGCGACCAGCAAAGATCCAGATATGCCTGTGCTTCTTGATAAGGATATTCACCGCTGTGCTACCTAGTGAATTAAACCTTTGAATGTGCTGATCTCCAGAAAATTTAAAATTTATAGTCGAAGTTTTAAATCTGTTCAAAAGTTGTCTTGAAATATTAAAATCATACTTCTTGGATAAAATAAAATTACTAATGTCACTTTCCAGTACCATTTACTTCTAAAGATTGATCGTTTATAAACGCTTCATTTTTACTGGGGTAGGAATTCCCAGTAAGCCACATTGTGTACATGTTCACGACTAACAATTGTCATGTTTTCAACATTGACTGCCAAAATAGTTTCGAACTACTTATTACTGAAAGGTGCGGAACTCCAGATGGTGATCAAATATTTTAAAATGTTGAAAATATGGCTAATAGTGACACCAACGTAGTAACTAGTTTTAAAAATGTTTTGGCAGTAAATGTAAACAAATTGTCAATTGAAAGTCACGAAAATGTTCCAAATTTGGCTTACTGGGTATGTCTACCCAGTATAAATGAAGCATAAACGATAAATACGTAGATCCTATAATTATGATTGTGATAATAAACTTATCACAATTCTGAGGACATTTGTATATATGAGCCGGCCCGCGACAAAACTAACATTATAGCATCTGTGTAATGTATCGACCAGATCATCCTGCGCTGTCCGCGCAGACGGATCCGGGTCGATACATTCCGTCTCCGAGGAAAAGAGGTATAGAGAAATTCATTCCTGAAACAGAAAATCCACAAGAAGCGAAAAGTGTCCGTCCGGGTTAGCCTGTACGACATGTCTTTACGGATCCGGGTCGATACTTTACGCAGAGACCACACTGTTGGTTTTCTGGCGAGACTGCTCATTTATGTTGTGTTTTTATAGTTTAGGAGCCAGCTGTATTAGACCTATATAAATATACACTGTGGTGTGCAATTTCGAGACTTCCTAAGCCTCACTTTGGGATGGAAAAGCAGCCAGTTGCTTGGAAAGTATGTTGTGTTGAGAACTGGTATGAGAAAGCCAGGAACGCACGAGTAGGTGAACTGAAAAATTGTTGAAAAACGGCGTTAAATCCCTATCAATTAATTAATCAATTTACAATGATTCTTTTACGTCTCGGAAGTAATATGGGAATATCCCGATCAGACTACGTCCTGGCGCAGACTATTCTGGATCTCAGCAATTCTCCAAGTGATTGATTAATTGATTAGGGTTTAACGCTGTGCTCAACAATTCACCCTTCCCAAGCAACGGGCAACTTGTTAGACTGTTAGTCCATTGGTGGAAAACGAATGACGTGCTACTCTCGTCTCCAAAGACCCGTTGGTAAATTTTCGTCTGGCGTGTCGAATATTTGTTTGAGGGCTGATGGAAACGATACCGTTGGTGTACTCACATTTTAAACCGAGGTCGTGTATGAACATACATATAAAATGTAAGTCTCGTACAATAGTCTAGACCCTAGGACAGGTTTTGAATTTTGATGAAGTTACAAATGGCTGATTTCATCCTAATGGATAAGCCCCGATAACGACATAACACTCGTGAACAATATGAACGGTGGTGGCTTTTTGCAGAGTATAATGGCAATTGCACATTCCACAGTCGTATGTCGCATACAAAATAAGTTTACATAGACGTTATGATATTATGTTCAATGACCTACATCAAGAGACAGTAACTGTTTACTATTTTGATAAAACGGCCAACGATCCTAACTTTGGTGTTTATACCGGTCTTAACTAAGACCGACCTTAGGACCTTTGATAAAACGGAGGATAAACACAGTAACGGTTTAAGATTATAACGTTAGTCACTTTAGTGCCCAAACCGGCAAGTTCCATGTACATTGTTTCGAAATACGCCTTGTCGTTCACTAAGCTGAATATGACGTCTTAGTAAACTTGTTTATCAAACGTGATAATAAATAAACACTCATGAAATATCCTCTATGTGATTACTGATTAGTTATCGAGGTAGCTCCTAGTCTTGAGTAACCTGCACCTTCTAGGACCACGCGCCAATGATGGCGGCGCCCTATGGTAATTGTGTATCAAGCAATAAGCTATAGAGACAACCTTATTATGGGTTAAACTTTCACACACTATATATAGCTTGATTCATTATTCACATATTGATTCCAAACATTAAGCTAAACGGTCCACCTATGAGTTTACGAACATATATTGTTTATTTACTTATTTACTATATATATGCGATACTGATATATAAGGGGAAGTAACTAAAATTTAGTCGCCATTGTTGGTTCATCTCAGACGTACTAATTCACTATGGTGCGCCTGGTACCAGATTAGGCACGGCCATGCCATCGTAAAAATATAATATTCATATCGAATAGAAAACGAGACTAAAATGTCCCCCCTTGTTTACGAACTTCGTGTATACGTGATTATAACTTTATTTTTAATTCGATAAGAATATTTAAAATACTTTCATCAACGGCCGGGGGAGTCCGATACCTAATCGATACTAATCTGTGACAATTAATCCCCTTTCCCACAAACAACAAATCTGCATGTATAGTTATTGAAAGAGTTGAAAACATTGTAGCAAATGGATAATTGCTCATTATGAGTAATTTCTCCTTCTCCACTGTCTTCAAAGTGCATGTGACGTGGGGGCGTCATAAAGCGTAGTTTGTATTTAGGAAAATGTTAACCGTTACTTTACCTGCGTCAGTCAAGCGAAAATGCACGAGACACTAATGTAATAATAGCCTCATGAATATTCATGTCTTACTGAAAGCGAGGCTAAGGTAGTACGTAGAAGAACTATGTAAGCTATTAACTTTCGTTCCAATCCTTTTGGCACTTATTGTTTGTATTGTTGATTTTCTGCCTTACTCTGCCTTATATTCGAATAAATATGTTTAAACTAAAGGTAATGCGTGAATAAATGTTTGGGCCAATAAATCTGTGAATTATTTGCATGGCCCTATAAGTGTACACAGACCTGTACACTATAAGTGCTATCCTATCTTTTGTCAACACGCGGGACACTTAAAAACCTGATCGATTTTCAATAAAGATAGTGCATCGTTTGTATTTGATGAAGCGATAAAAATACGGCCTTTGTTCTCGGAATTGATCATGTACCTAGCACTTTCACTGATTTGTCGCTTCCACGGCATGCGAAAAAAGCATTCGTTTTTGCCTATTAAAATGTCGTTAACGTATGCACAGATTATAACTTAGATGAAGACACTTCTATGCATTTAACGTTTGAAGCCATCTGAAACCAAACACAGAATCATGTTCTTACATCACATGTGTGGGTCATACCAGATATTTAAATTAGTAGTAATGGGTCTCTCCCTGGCGATCATAGTTGCGTGGATAGCAACACAACTGATGCGCTGGTCTCAGGAAAAGTTTACCTGCGGTATTCCTGTGATACTTGCAATTTACCAACGGAACGTATTCTGACTGAAATACTATTGATAGCATTATAACTGATGATTACCTGCGGTACTTGAAATTTACAAATGGAACAACGTGTTCTGACTGAAATACTATTGAATGGGTCATAAAACACCAGTGATCCAATCAAACAAACATCAAATAAAGATGATGCATAATAAATGATACGGTACACTTTTGAGTACCAATATTGTATTTTTAGAAGGCTTGTTGGAGTTTTACAAGACAATATCATGTACACATGTATGAGGTTATTCACCACATTTTCGTCGCTACAACCCTTAAAGTTCAACGAACAATATCAATTATGGGAACAATGGCTGTATTTTTTATTGCCTAATCAAATAAAAACGATGCATTATTGTCGCCATTGAAAATCGATTGGTTTTAAATACACGAAGGTGCGTGTTGACTAAATATATAAAAAGAAACTACCAGTGTCCTTACATTATACTAGATAGATCTACAAGATTGTAATAATAACACTAACCATGGCGTAATAATAACACCAACCTAAGCGTAATAATAACACTAACCATGGCGTAATAATTACACCAACCTTAGCGTAATAATAACATCAACCTTAGCGTAATAATTACACCAACCATAGCGTAATAATAACACATACCATAACGTAATAATTACACCAACCTTAGCGTAATAATAACACTAACCATAACGTAATAATTACACCAACCTTAGCGTAATAATAACACCAACCTAAGCGTAATAATAACACCAACCTTAGCGTAATAATAACACCAACCTTAGCGTAATAATAACACCAACCTTAGCGTAATAATAACACCAACCATAGCGTAATAATTACACCAACCATAGCGTAATAATTACACCAACCATAGCGTAATAATAACACATACCATAACGTAATAATAACACCAACCTTAGCGTAATAATTACACCAACCATAGCGTAATAATAACACTAACCATAACGTAATAATAACACCAACCTTAGCGTAATAATAACACCAACTTTAGCGTAATAATAACACCAACCTTAGCGTAATAATAACACCAACCATGGCGTAATAATAACACCAACCATAGCGTAATAATAACACCAACCTCAGCGTAATAATAACACCAACCTTATAGTAATAATTGCACCAACCTTAGCGTAATAATAACACCAACCATAGCGTAATAATAACACCAACCATAGCGTAATAATTACACCAACCTTAGCGTAATAATAACACCAACCATAGCGTAATAATAACACCAACCATAACGTAATAATAACACCAACCTTAGCGTAATAATAACACCAACTTTAGCGTAATAATTACACCAACCGTAACGTAATAGTTACACCAACCTTAGCGTAATAATTACACCAACCTTAACGTAATAATAACATCAACCATAGCGTAATAATAACATCAACCTAAGCGTAATAATTACACCAACCTTAGCGTAATAATTACACCAACCTTAGCGTAATAATAACACCAACCTTAGCATAATAATTACACCAACCTTAGCGAAATAATAACAACAACATTAGCGTAATAATAACACTAACCTTAGCGAAATAATAACACCAACCTTAGCGTAATTATTACACTTGTGGAAAAAAATCATGCTGAACAGATGCATTAGCTGATCTTGATATTCACCTGTTAACAATGCCGTCCGGTTGTTTTCGCAGAGCACCTCTCATAAAGTGACACATGAAGTATGGCTATATTCATGACAGCGCTATAAGCTATATGGTTTCACCTGAAGTATAGCTATATTCATGACAGCTCGATAAGTCATATAATGACACCTGAAGTATAGCTATATTCATAAAAGATATATAAGTCATATAATGACACCTGAAGTATAGTTATATCCATAACAGCTCTATAAGTCATATAATGACACCTGAAGTATAGCTATATCCATGACAGCTCGATAAGTCATATAATGACACCTGAAGAATAGCTATATTCATGACAGCTTTATAAGTCATACGGTTTTGACTGAAGTATATATGTATATATTCATAACAGCTGCATACGTCATATAGTCGCACTTGAAGTATAGCTATAATGATAAAAGCTCTATAAGTCATATAATGACACCTGAAGTATAGCTATATTTTGACAGCTCGATAAGTCATATAATGTCACCTGAAGTATAACTATATTCATGAGAGCTCTATAAGTCATATAATAACACCTGAAGTAGCTACATTCATGACAGCTCTATAAGTCATATAATGACACCTGAAGTATAAATATGTTCATGACAGCTCGATAAGTCATATAATGACACCTGAAGTATAGCTATATTCATGCCAGCCCTATAAGTCATATAATGACACCTGAAGAATAACTATATTCATGACAGCTATATAAGTCATATAATTACACATGACGTATAGATGACAGCTCTATAAGTCATATAATGACACATGAAGTATAGTTATATTCATAACAGCTCTATAAGTCATATAATGACACATGAAGTATAGCTGGATTAATGACAGCTCTATAAGTCATATAATGACAACTGAAGTATAGCTTTATTCATAACAGCTCTATAAGTCATATAATGACACCTGAAGTATAGCTGTATTCATGACAGCTCTATAAGTCACATAATGGCACCTGAAGTATAGTTATATTCATAACAGCTCTATAAGTCATGTAATGACACCTGAAGTATAGCTATATTCAAATCATTTCTATAAGTTATATAATGATACTTGAATAATAGCTATAATATGACAGTTATATAAGTCATACATTGACACCTGAAGTGTAGCTATATTCATAACAGCTATATAAGTCATATAGTGAAACTTGAAGTATAGCTATATTCATAAAAGCTCTATAAGTCCAAAAATAGTAAAAACGTTTGTTGACAGACAATATGAAAGAATCTGCTTATATTGAAAGGCAAATCTTTAAGAACAAAGGTTCAATGATTTTTATAAAGACATATACTCAAGTTCACGAAAGTTCAATTCTTAGAACGGAGGCCGTATTTCAGTTGTCATATAACTGAAAGTGCAAGAGACGTTTTGAAATCTGAGAACAAAGGATGTATTATAACGCCTCATCAAATAAAGACTTTTCACACTAATTTTTACTGTAAATCGATGAGGTTTAAGTACCTTGCATGTTAACCGATGATAGAGTGACACAGACATGTTACAATATGTCTGACTGCTCTACAATTTTCAAAACTGTTCTGCGTTCAGTGAAAAACGGTTGCCAATGGCCGATCGGAATACAGCTACTTTACAGTAGCTGTAATTTAATTGGTTGATAGGAAACTTTCAGCTTCCAACCTGTTTAAATGCATGTAGATATGTACGGGGGAATTATTTTTACAAAATGTCTTGCAGCCCTACAAACTACAGACTGGCCTTCGTTCAGTGTAATAGGTTGGATGCTCATGGTCGCCATTGACAATACGTTATTGAAGCTGCTATTTGATTGGTTGTTTGTCAACCATGAGCGAAAACGTTTGAGAATGAGAACAATATGCCTGGCAGTCCTACAAACTAAAGACTGGCCGTAGGCTTGAATCTGTTTCACAGAATGTAGAGCTGTGCTACAGTGACTGTCTACAGACAAATAAACGTTAGTTAGAAATCATTGAGCAAAATTATTGTGGTATTTAAGATAGTTATAATCGTCTATACTTTAAAAACCTTCAAGGAGGATTTTTTTGTTTAATAATATATAACTTTATTAGCCACGTATATGGGTATGGGTAGGTCGTGGCCATCCTCCCTCATACCTTACAATGAATCTGTTATTAGTAGTATATAAAATGTGTTAATAAATGTAACATGTTTAATGCACATATAATATATATACAATTTGTAATACCGTTTACCACATCATTTTGAATTTATCAATTATATAAATTATTTATGTATGATTCCTGGATAAAACACACCAGTACTTACTATGATACGTGTTTTGACTAAGGACACTCCGCCATGACAGCTACGACAGTGAATGGAACCGGTGTCTTCTTGGAGGAAGTTGATACATATAGAAAATGGTACCATGGTTTTAATATTGACCAACTTCTCCTATTTTGACAATGTGTTAATAAGTCATCCGCCGCAAAAGACGACATGAAAGACGTATTGTACTTCCTTTAATTGGAGTCAAGGTTCGTGAATACTGGTTTTCAAGTTATTCGTCAATGTCATTTAACACTATCAGGAATACTGCATAATAACCAAAAAAAACATCATGACAAAATTATTCTTCTAGAGAAAGTCCTTTTATTTCTCTAAGGGTGCTGACTCGAGATGGAGATAAACATTTTGAAAGTTCTGCAAATATTGCTAATAGTGACAACAAAGTAGGTAAAAAGTTCAAAACTATTTCGGCAGTACATTTTTGAAAACCTGTCAATTGAAAATATACAAGATTTGGCATACTAGGTATTTCTACCCAGTAAAAATGAAGCATAAACGATCACTAGTTATAGATGTTTATGGTACTGGAAAATTAAATTATTATTCATAAATCCCAGAATTATGATTCACGTTGCCCAAAGTTACCATGCGACGTTATTCAAATCAATGAACACGTAACATTTTTGGTGTAAAATGTTATGAGATGTGTTTAACGATTTGGGATCTAAATGTATCTGTGAATAGTGGAGACACTGACGAGAATGTGCATCCTCCACAGTCTCACCAGAACCTTCACTGACCGTCTACATGTAACAATATATTGCCAAGCCTCTGGAGTCGTACGCCAATTTACCGTTACATGCTCCCGTTACAGAGAGATATATAGAATCCTAAACCTTTTCCCAACATACAGTCGCTTTCTGATGCCTCTGCAGCAGACGACGTTTAAAAGCATTATGGCAAAAGGAGAAATTGCTCATGATGAGCAATTCCTCCCTTTGCCACAATGTATTCAACTCCATTCAATAATTTTAAAAACTCTCATTTATAGAGGGATACCATAGTACGTTTTCAGAATCGTATGCTGCCGAGTTGGTGTATGTGGGAAAGGGTTTAACTCTAGACGCAGCTCATATAAGGTTGAGCCGTCCCGCGATAAAACCAACAGTGTGGATTCTGGGTAAAGTATAGACCCGGATGAGCATACGCATGCCGCGCAGGCTAACCCGGGCAGACATTTTTAGCCTCTTGTGGATTTTCTGTTTCAAAATCAATACTCTATACCACCTCTTTCCACTGAGACGGAATGTATCGGCCCGGATTAGCCTGCCGGGACTGCGCAGGCTTTTCTGGGTCGATACATTACGCAAAGCTCATAAAATGTTGGTTCCCTTGTGGAACGGATCGTATTTATCTGACCTTAATCAAAACGGAATTTCTAGATTAGCACGTCATACTTTTCCTGGTGAAAAGTGTTGACCTTTGCCCGTCAAATTTCAATGACTAAAAACTGTATAACGTTCAGTAAATAACAAAGAACACGACCGTATATGTTTGCATTTAGAAATGTCTGTTTGAAATAAAAAATATAACAAAGAAAAGATAATGGAAATATAATGTAGTTCCAGGATTATATATAATTTACATTTATCTATATAATAAGATATTAAAGAATTGTTGATTTTGTTTATCAAATTCTGTGTTAACCTTTACTTGCTGAAGTTCGCAAAGTCAACTATTCCATGTTGGAAATTGGGCATCTCCATTTTACGTCGAACAGGAAAGATCGTAAGTGTGTATGCATAAGTGACAAACAATGCACATTTCAGGTGAGGCAGCTCGTCACGAACTGTCTCACCTGAATCTGCATTGTTTGGAAAAGGCTTTAATTGCATGTGGCAGTGAAAATAATAGATAGTGAAGATGAGTAACACCTATCTCCTGTATAGATACAATTAACTTTTGCTCGCATTATTAAAACATAAAAATAAACAGTGGAGCTCAATGAGGCGTGAATTGTCAGCCTTATCACAAACAGAATGGGAAGAGGAGGAGTACGAGTACATATCGATACACTCATTTAAACATTGCAACCATTAGTGAACTTTAGTTATCATCAGATAACCGTTATATTGATTTTGGTATAAAGTAGGTCATAATTTCGTTATATTTTGGTAACAATAATAATTGAGCCGCAAACATTGTGAACATTGCGTAAAGTATTGATCCGGATCAGCCTAAGCATGCCGAATAGACAACTTTTCGCCTCCTGTGGATTTTCTGTTTCAGGAATAATTACTCTATACCTCTATCCCCTGAGACGAAATGTGTCGGCCCGGATCAGTCTGCGCGGATTGTTGGGCCATAATGTTGGTTCTTGTTGAACGGCTTATATATTTTCGTCAATTAAGTAAATTAACAAGTAAGTCATTAATTAGTATGTGTGGGTATAGTTTAGGTTATGCAATTGAGTTATTGAAGTCCGTGTGTCTCATTAATTATTAAATTCAGTTCTAAATGAATAACAAGCATAGCAGAAAGATAACAAATTGATTTTTAATTAGTCCGACAGATTAAGCGAAATGTAGGTGTGTCATTTGGAACTGTTTAAATAACACAAACTACATGATTAAATGAGTGTTGTGGCTCTATATATGTAATTATATACGTAATGTGCAATTATTGGTGACACAATATTAACTTTTAATTCAGAACTCTAGATAAGGGGCATTTTACATGTTCAAAAGTCCTAATTTGACGCTCAAACCCTAACTTGTGTGTACTCAAAATAATCATCTCATTGTGGTGATTCTTTTGAGTATCACAACATAGGATTTGGTTGTTAATTATTAGATAGTTTGGGGGAAATACTAACTTTTTCAATCGTATCTAGTCCTTTGGTATAAATTTGAGATATACTTACTTTGAAGGTCTGAAATTCTTCAACTTCATCAAATGACTATCCTTCGCATCCTTCATTTCCACTATCTTTCGCTCGAAGTCACGCATTTTCACGTTTTATAACGAGATCGTCAGATAATTATTCAATAACTAAGATCACTTTCGCGAGAAACACTTTTCCGCAATATCCAATTCGATTGTTTATGTAGAAGTGATATGCCTTTATTGTTTTAAATTTCGAAATTGAAAAGAATTCATTGTTAAATTAAATCACTAATTTCAATTAAAATATCAAATTTTGTATCATATCACTAAATGACACAACTATATATTTTGAGAAATAATTAAATTATCCTCATAAAACTTAACGTTAAATCGTTGTTTTCGTTTTAATTCTCATCCAACAATTCTACACAACCACAGAATTAACCTTTATAAAAGATAACTTCCGGTAAATGTCATTTCTTCTACTTTGCGCAGTTTCCGGTTCTGTCCCCAATACTACCACAAATTGTCTAGCAGGCCGTATAACGTTGCACTTCCAGGAAGTTGTGGAGATGTAATGAGAAGCCACCCCCTGTGATGATGCTGGTCACTGTCTTATTGTCTGGTGTTTATCTACAGAGATGTCCAATTGTTAACTAGCCATGGTTCTGGCTTTGTACGTCTTTCTGAAGAACAAAGTATAGACAATGTCAAATGAATAGTGTAGTTCGTGTACATATATATTATTTGTGCATATAGTGTGAAGCAAGCTCTCGGCTTATATTAATCACTCTCGAAGTCTTCTTCCGGTAGACTTTAACCCTTTTCCACATACAACAATTCTGTAGCAGACGACTTTGAAAAAGTGACAAAAACAAGCAAAATCTCCATAAAAGATAGCTTAATTGTAAAATAAAGTTGAAAACAGTGTGGCCATTATCATTAGCAATTTCAACTTTGGCCACAATGTTTTCAAAAGTCGTCTGCTGCTATTGCGTCCAAATTCGTTTCAAAGTGGGAAAGGGTTAAAGGTGCTGCACTCTAGTTGGAGATCAATATTTTGAAATGTTAAAACTTCTGCAAATATTGCTAATTGTGACAACGAAGTAAGTAATAAAAAGTTCAAAACTAATTTGAAAGTAAATGTTGAACAAACAGTCAATTTAAAGTCATGAGAATGTACAAAATTTGGCATACTGGGTATTGTCTACCCAGTAAAAATGAAGCATATAAGATCGATATTTAGATGTATATTGTATTGAAAAGTGGAATCATTACTCTTATTTATCCCATAATTATGATTCTAATATTTTAAGACAATGTTTGAACTGTTTTGAAGCTGACATTACTATCTATAACCCAGAGTTCAGCTTCTTTCACATTACCCGCGCCGTGTGCGTAGAAATAAATTCCAATAACATAGCCCGCTGTTCACGAGGTTCGAACCAAGGGCATGTGGTAAAAGAAGCCGACGCTTTACTTTTGCACCAACGCAAAGTGCGTTAACCCTTACCATTCAGACATAGTTATAAATAAAGTGCGTGGTATGTGTTCTCATTTCAGTAGTTGACCCTTAATCCTTTTGTTGTGGTATTTAACAGAATCATCTGTCTGAAACTACCACTTTGACCAGGGACGTAGATATCTATGTCCCTGCTTTGACTACCAAAATAAGGGTTTGTTGAGTAATTGTCTTCATAATCTATGCCAATAGGTAATTGCTCTGACGAAACGGTGTGGATGCAGGAACATTAATCATTTGAGCCGTCTCGCGAGAAAAGCAACATAATGGCATCTGCGTAATGTATCGACCAGATCAGCCTGCGATGTCCGCGGACACTGATCCGGACCGACACATTCATTCTCTGGGGGATAGAGGTATAGAGTAATGATTCCTGAAACAGAAAAACCACAAGAGGCAAAAAGTGTTTAGCAGGGTAAGCCTGCTCGGACAGCGCAGGATGATCTGCTTCGATAAATTACGCAGCTGCATCAGTGTTGGTTTTCTCGCGAGACGACTCATTTCCCGAATTCACATTCCAACTATCTGTAGCAGACGACCTTGTAAAAAAAACCTTCTATGAATACTGGATGCATTTATAAATGCTCATTAAAGATCAGACCTGGCTGAGGCTCGACTATTGGACATCCAAGGCGAAGGCTTTACCATGTCGCAACAACAGCTAGCTCTATCGCAAGGCAAGAAAAGTGATCCATTATACATATATTCAAATCTCTATACATAAAATCAATTATTGAAGCGAGTTAAATACGTTCTAGTAAAGGTAAAAACTGATACTCATGATAAAAATGCTTTGCAAGTGAGTAGTATATGGTAATTGCTATGAGCATGTTTTATTGCTTTCATGTAAATTGTGTTGATAAGTATTAATTTTACGTGACGGAGCTGACAGAAGGGTACCATAAATAACATTATCTCGTTCTGATGACTTATTTTGTCATGTTTGCAAATTAGATTTCTGTGATTTTTATGACACGTTATAGGAGCTGATGACATTAAGGTGGAATTAGCCATGATTTATTTGTGTGTAATATAGCATGGAATGTAATAAAACGTACCAGTGTCGTGGCCATGATGAGACACTTAACGCGATTGTCTCTATAGGTTAAGCCTGACACCGCCCACTTCCCCCAATCCGAGTTTGCTAAAAGTGCTTTCACTGGTTTGATTGTGGTCTTACGCTGTTTTCAACAATGTTTCAGTCATATCATTGCGACCAATTCAAATACCAATTATTGTGTCTGGTTCTCTCACATCAGAACTTCGCACATTAGTCTTTTCAACAGACCATTGGTCGAAGACGAAATACGCGTGTCACAGTGACTGTTGTCAAACATCGGAAACAGGTGACATACTTGTAACTTCAGACACAAACCTTATGCTTAACACCTCTGGTTCTACTCCTAACCTTTGGGCAATTTAACAACAAACCACGTGTAAGATGACCCAGCGTATTAACCCTTTCCCTCGTACATACGCTTTATGACGCCTCTGCAGCAGATGACATTTAAAAACAGTGTGGCAAAAGAGGATATTTCCCTTTTGCCACAATGTTTTCAATTTTATTCAATACCTACATTGAAAGAGATTTTTTTTAAGTTTTCCTTTTGTTTTCTTCAAAGTCGTCTGCTGCAGATTTGGTGTATGTTTGAAAGAGTAAACATGGCTCAAACACTGCTAGGCATCATACGAAGTGAATCGCCGTGATGATACCGAAATAATGTTGAAACGCGGCTTAAAGCAACAGTTCAAACAAACTCAATTCCAGTTAGTGCCAGCTCAACGATTTCCATAACAACATTTGATTATTCCATGCAACAGACGTTGCTATCATCAAATTGTTTCGGTTCATTTCGCTCTGTCGATAAAAACAATAAAACAGACTAGCTGGAACGAATAGATCCCCCACATGTAACAGATATGCGGACTAGGCCCATCATATAAAACTCGCTACAGGGACAATTATCACTTTACGCTAAACCCTTTCAACCTCGCATTCGCATCTGAAACAGAATGATTATGAATGATTATGACAAATGGTGAAATTGCTAATACTGAGCAATTTCTCTTTTTGCTAAAATGATTTCAACCCTCTTCTGTAACTATGCATACACTTATATTTTAATCAAGACATTTTCAAATTCGTCCTCTGCAGATGTGCTCTTAGTATGCAAGAAGGGTACATATGGTTGTTTCAGAATCCTGGACATGGAACTTTATCCTTTTTTGGACAAAGATCAATCTAAATGCACGATCCTCTCTCATATTGTATTGACATAAACGTTATCTAAGAACCATAACTGTATCAGGTAAAGACCGTCACTTGAAATACCAACATTCGTCTGCCCTTAATCTGCACTGTGAGATACACGTACACGCCTTATGTATTAGTCAAACAAATATTCATGTAGCAGTCAAATCCGACTGGGATATTCGGTTTAGAAATAATCATTCAATGCTTTTGCAGTTCTTCGCTGGAAACAAATAAACACACTACCCTACTATCAATGATACAGGTTAATTTTATATGAGCCGTTCCACCAGAAAACCAACATTGTGGACATTGCGTAAAATATCGACCCGGATAAGTAAGTATCTTTTAAAGTGGCATGTGTATTTTAATATTAATAAAACATACTAAAAACTTTAATGAAAACACCCGATCCCATGGGCCTGGAGTGTCACTTTCTATATGCATATATGTAAGTGCATGTATTCTTATCACTTTGTGGCTCATGGAATCTACGAAGGGTGTTGCAAAACTTCGCGCGGGAAAAATGCTCCCATTTCTTTATCGTTTAATGCATTTTAGCCGTCCCGCGAGAAAACCAACATTATGGCGTCTGCGTAATGTGTTGACAGACTGTCCGCGCAGACTGATCCGGGCCGACAAATTCCGCCTCGGGGGATAGAGGTATAGAGTAATGATTATTGAAACAGAAAATCTACATGAGGCGAAAAGTGTCTGTCCGTATAAGTCTGTGCGGCATGCTAAGGCTGATCCAGGTCGACACATTACGCTGATACCACAATGTTGGCTTTCTCGCGGGACGGCTCATTTAAGTAAAATTGCGCTAGTGTGTAGATCGCGATATTCCCTTTTTAATCAATTATTTTCAGATCTGTGTTCATCGTTTATACTTCTATACACATAAATATATAAATTTAACATCTCGGTGGTCTCGTTTGAAGAAGCTACAGCTTATACAAGATGTAGTTATGGCTTCCCCCGAACGAAGCCATCACTATTCCAGAGTTGCTATGAATTTCTGCATGTAATGAAGTAATATATGTATATTTGTATCAAGAACTAAAAGATGACCTCGTTACGGAGATTCAATAACCCCCCAGACGCGGTTCGCGGCATTGTACCGAGGCCGGGGGCGTCAAGCTAATAGCGTTGAGTACTAGTAAATCAAAATGACATTGTATGAAGGAAAACGGTAGCCAATCCGCCAATCAAATTACAGAACGAACCGTTACAAAACGTGAGATACCGAATCGCTACACTGAACGTAAGACTGGTTGATCACGTTCTGGGTGAAGCGATGGTGTTTTATTGTTTCTCTCGGCTATTTCTAGATCGATCTTCATGCATGTCAATGCCCTATAATCGATAGGTGAACAGGGAAGATACACGGACACCAATAAGGTTTCAATCAAGACAATCGGTGTTTATTTGTTTGTGCTATGCATAGCACCAAGTACTCATTAGTTTAACCAACAGATGAGATGATTTTTACTGGTCTTGTTGTGTTGCCTGTCTTGTCTAAGAGACACAAAAGGGTCACTTCTCCGTCGCCTAAAAGGGTCACTTCTCCGTCGCCTAAAAGGGTCACTTCTCCGTCGCCTAAAAGGGTTACTTCTCCGTCGCCTGACCGCGTGTCAGTCGAGCGTTCAACTAGGCAGACGACACAAATGTTACTTTGGACTTGATTGATTGAATTAAAGTTTCAATTTGCCACGAACCGTGCCGTTGACACGTGGAATAATTCCGTCTTCATTTTAATAATATGTAATAAATAACATTCGAGGACATAATACATTTCTCTTTTATTATGTAAAAAGACGTTTTGTAGCAAGTTTAAAAGATAACACATTAATTTAATGGTATCCATGAACCATTGTCCTGCTTGACTTGACTTTAAAAACAGGAAGAAAGTATATTACGTAATTGAGCCGTCCCGCGAAAAAGTTGTTTGGTCATGTATCGACACAGATCAGACTGCGCAGTTCGCGAAGACTGATCCGGACCGACACATTCCGCCTAAGGGGGATAGAGGTATATAGTAATGATTCCTGAAATAGAAAATCCACAGGAGGCGAAACATGTATGTCTGGTAAGCCTGAGCGTCATGCTTAGGCTGAGCCGGGTCGTTACTTAACGCAGAGTCCACACTTTTTATTTTTCGCGGGACGGCTCAATTGTTGATTCAATCTAGTTTTTGAACAACTTTATTTCAAGATCATCATGCACAGTCATACAGACTAATCTTGATCTATATATTTCACTACTCATGTGTCAATGGGAAGCAAAGGCTACTCAATTAACATACACCATATGAAATAATATATATTTCACTACTCATGTTTCAATGGGAAGCAAAGGCTACTCAATTAACATACACCATATGAAATAATACATTTTTCGCTACTCATGTTTCAATGGGAAGCAAAGGCTTCTCAATTAACATACACCATATGAAATAATACATTATTCGCTAGTCATGTTTCAATGGGAAGCAAAGGCTACTCAATTAACATACACCATATGAAATACAACATTATTCGCTAGTCATGTTTCAATGGGAAGCAAAGGCTACTCAATTAACATACACCATATGAACTAATACATTATTCGCTAGTCATGTTTCTATGGGAAGCAAAGGCTACTCAATTAACATACACCATATGAAATAATACATTATTCACTAGTCATGTTTCAATGGGAAGCAAAGGCTTCTTAATTAACATACACCATATGAAATGATACATTATTCGCTAGTCGTGTTTCAATGGAAAGCAAATGCTACTCAATTAACATACACCATATGAAATAATACATTATTCACTACTCATGTTTAAATGGGAGGCAAAGGCTACTCAATTAATCTACACCATATGAAATAATACATTATTCGCTACTTATATTTCAATGGGAAGTAAAAGCTACTCAATTAACCAACACCATTTGACATAATGCATTATTCGCTTCTCATGTTTCAATGGGAAGTAAAAGCTACTCAATTAATCTAAACTAATACAGTATTCACTACTCATGTTTCAATGGGAAGCAAAGGCTACTCAATTAATCTACACCATTTGAAATAATACATTATTCGCTACTCATGTTTCAATGGGGAAGTAAAAGCTACTCAATTAACCAACACCATGTGACATGATGCATTATTCGCTTCTCGTGTTTCAATGGAAAGTAAAGGCTACTCAATTAATCTACACCATTGGAAATAGTACATTATTCACTACTCATGTTTCAATGGAAAGTAAATGCTACTTAATTAATCTACACTATTTAAAATAATACATTATTCGCTACCCGTGTTTCAATGGGAAGTAAAGGCTACTCAATTAACGTGCACCATTTGAAATAATACATTATTCGCTACCCGTGTTTTAAGGGGACGTAAAGGCTACTCAATTAACGTGCACCATTTAGTATTATACCACCCCGACTGCAAACAATAAGCAGGATTAAACTTGTTCCTCTGAGGTTAAATCAGATGTAACACAAGGTATCAGTTGCTGGGTTTGGTTCCACGACCTACATTAACTTAACCCACGAGCTTTTAAGAAAATTGCTACCCTGCATTAACGTGACACATTCCACAAATGGAAACGGCCTTTAAATAAATAATGAGACGAACCATGTCAAATAATAATTTAATTATAACGTGTTTTTAATGAATTGCTAAATAAATCAATTAGTTTATCATTCGTGTCATGGAGCTAGAACAATTTCTTTTTAAAAATTATAAATTCACATTGTTACTGCGTCGACCTCTAGACAGTTGAAACCTTATGATGAACTTGCCCTCTCTCTCTCTTCAATCTATTATAACAGTTTTCATTGTTCAAAATGAGCTTTTTCTCCTTTTACCGCATAAATAGTTAAATTTAGACTTTCATTTATATATATTATCCATATTGTCCTTAGATGTTCTACAGAAGATGTGTTGTGTGGAAGTCATATACAGTTGTCTCGTGACCATTTCACTTCAAAACTTTATAATAATAATAATAATAATAATAATAATATCTTTATTTAATGAAGGTAACATATTAAGATGTATTTTGATGAAAAA
>JAUELF010276785.1:0-10608 GCA_031471495.1 Clinocardium nuttallii | reverse complement strand
GTTTAAGCCCAGTTCATGAATAATTCATGTGTGGCTTGAAATGTGCATGATTTCATGAACTTCATTTCGCAGGGGCAGTACTAGGCTAGAAAATGTGCCTTGCCCAAGGGCACTCCACCATGACCGAATTGCCCTGTTTCGAAATCCCGATGCTAACCACCCGACCACAGCGGATTCCTGTACCAAATGAAATGTCATGTCAACTGTAACTAATATCAGAGTTGAAGCAAATGTATGTGACAAATAGAAGTGTTAAATGGGACACATTTGAAACCTTTCAGAGAGAAAACTGTGCCATGCCGTGTTATAACATGAAACCTTCTCTTCTCCATAACTTGACCTTTTGTTACTTCTGTATTTCGTTACCACTTGTATGTGTTTTTACACTGCCAGCATTTGATACATAAAATAATAGTCTGTTACTCATTGGACAACATGCAAACACACAATTTGGATAATTCCATTAATAAAAAAGATGATATTGATGATGATAATGCATGTTGCAGGAATTCACCTGCAGACGCATTTTGACGCAAAAGCAGCAGTCGACTTTGAAAATTACATTGTGGCCATATGATGAGCAATTTCTCCTTTGGCCACAATGTTTTCAATTTATTTTAACATTTAAGCTTTCTTTTCTGGTTTTTGTCACTACATGTGTTTTCAAAGTCATCTTCTGCAGATTTGCTGTATGTGGGAAGGCGTTAAGAATAAACGTGTTAAGAATAAACGCGTTAAGAATAAACGTGTGTGTTCTAGAATAAAAGTGCAGACAGAATGGATGATGCGTTCAAGCACCTTCCAAATTTATTCCGTTCATACATGTCAAAACTTTAGCCCATTATTAAAGAAGTTATACATTTAATGATATTCATAACTTAGTAATCCCTGTACAATGCCGTCCACACTACAAGCTTATAAGTTTATTATTATTGGTTTATTTTCTCAATGCACTTATAGAAAAGAATTGCATCAATATGGATAAAGGATGGAGATGCTTGATCTCATCTAAATAGAATAATATTTTTTATTGAATTCTGGCTTCATGGGAAAATTGGACATTTTATTCTCTCCCGCTTTAGGCAGTAACATTTGTTGGCCCTTTTCCCACTCCCAGATGCCTAAATTTTTGAATTATCTGCAGCAGATGACTTTTCAAAAAGTTCTTGGTTAATTTGAAGAATTGTGATTTTCTCATTATGAACAACTTGCTCTTTCTCTCTGTCCCTAGCTCAGTATTATAAGTAACAACAAGGGGTCATGAGTTCAAATCCCAACTTGACCATTCATTCTTTTTGATGAGTGAGAAAGGTCCAGGGCCTTAGATAAGGGGCGTTTTTCATGTTCTAAAATCCTTATTTGACATTGAGAGAGATATTGTGGGGAAAAGACCTGTTCACTCCCTCTTATCTAGTCCTCTGATTAGGTCAATGTGACAATTAAGTGTCATTTGTCTAATCCACCAATGGGCTGAAAGTCTCTTGGGAAAGGCAGCCAGGTTGCACAGAGGGTTAGAAGGTCTAGAAACACACATTAGATTAAATACAGTTATAATATGGTGCTCCAATCACAATGTTTATCTCCCAGTTAAACCAGCTGACAACTTTTGAAAACATTGTGGCAAAAGAAGAAAATGTTCCGGATGAGCAATTACCGGTACTCTTTTTTTGCCACAATGTTTTCAAGCCTTTTCATTATTATAACACATTCATTTACAAAGATTTTGATTTTATATTTTTGTCAAAATGTTATTTGAAAGTCATCTCTACTGCAGGCTTATTGTTTGTAATGGAAAGGGTTATTGCATTTAGTTAGGATAGAAGTTAAAGCAAACCCCAATTTAAGTTTATTGATGTTTATTTATGTTTTGCCCTATTTCTATTGTAAAATAGAATGTTTGTTTATCTATTCTGAATATATTTGTTGTTTACCTCATTACTATAGCAGGCTAATTCTATTCAATTTTGTTTTGCAATAATGTGAATGTAAAACTTGGAATGTTTCATAATTTACTAATATGGCTTTGCAATGAAAATGTATATTAAAGCTGTGAATTTCTTTTTCCCTCCCTAAGTAACTAATTATGACAGAATAAATCGTTGTTGATAAGTTTAGTAAAATCTGAATCAAATATATGAAATCATAATTATAATAAAGCTAGAAATACAAAAATTGAAATGGTATAGAAATATTAATATATAGAAAAGTATTCTTGTTATGATAAACGCTAAAAGGCAATCTTTATCATTATCATAATAATGTTAAAAAGAAAGAAAAAAATAATTTAAAAAAACAGCATGAAAACAGTAGGAAAAGTAACAAGGGATGGAAACCACAATGGGATGATCACTGTGCGAATCTATTTAACCCTTTCCCATTATGCAGACGCAATTTGATGCTTCTGCTGCAGTCACAACTTTTGAAAACATTGTGTGGCAAAAGGAGAATTGCTCATGATGAGCAATTTCTCCTTTTGCCACAATGTTTTCAACTTTACTCAGTATAGAACAATAATGTAGTCCCTTTATTAATATAGAATTTCTACATATTTGACTGAATGTCTTAAAAGTCGTCTGCATGCCTGAAAGGGTTAATGTATTATTATTTCACAATTCCAAAGTATGTATATTACTATGTTATGGGGCTATAAACCCAGCTTCTTGAGATATAAAAATGACCATGCAAATGGGGAAGTTTCGGCCAGCAAGCGTGAAGGCAGTCAAGCGTATTTTCATCCATTCTAATGCAGCTATTGTGATACCCCTTTTTTGCCTGTTTCAACTTATCGGGTATCGTAAAAGATGGCTTTTTTTTCTTTTGCGCAGCATTTCTCACCCATGGATTCTATTATAACGAGTAAGTCACTCAGAGATATTTCTAATTAAATCAACAAAAACTCTGCTCGAAAATACCCTGTATGAAAATACAATAATGTCAAGCATGGTTATCCAACGACAATGGGGAAAAGGTGGGGTTTCCTACCCGTTTGCCGTTTTGCGGCCTTTATTATAAATTTTACATTAAAATTCTTATTCATGGCTCATAACTTTAATCTCTCTCAACACTATACGGATAGGTACATCAAATGAAGCAAGTCGCCTTTTAATGTTTTCCTTATGAGTGATAAATTTGTCCGCCGAGACTTTGTGATTTTTTCATAATATATTATCATAAATGTGCATTGATTGTTTCAGTGATAAAAGTGTGTTTTCCGCTGACTCTTTTGAAAAGTGCTAAATGTTCTTTACGGTGTTTTTTATTGTCATTAATGGTGATTATTATTTCATCAAAAGGGGGTTCATTTGTACATTATTTTGAGAATTACATATCATGATGAACTTAGTCCTAAGTGGGTATGTCGATTCTTAGCTAAGATACAACCGGCTGCTGGAATATTTTATCTTGATTATAGTTCTGATAAGTACATGACTAGTGTGAGTATTATTGTTCAGGGTATTGTGCCTTTAAAATGTCTTTGAAAAGATTGTTGTAAAGAAAAAAGTTTTTTTTTATCTAAATCTTTCCGTTGTAAAACAAATCTTCAACATACTTTTTTGATAGTATCTGTGCAGAGATATGGAAAAGCTCTTCAAACTGTGTATATATAAAAGAATGATTATTGTCAATGAAGTTATAACATTGTGACAGAATTGGAAGTTGTTCAATGATGAGTTAATTTCTCCTTTTGACACAATGTTTTCAAAAGTCGTCTGTATGTTAGTTTATAAACATGTTAACCCTTTCCTGCTATGCAGAAACATCTGCAGCAGACTATAATTGAAAATATAGTGGCAAAAGGAGCAATTGCTTTAAATGAGCAATTTCTCCCCTTTGCCACAATGTTTTCAACTTGATTCAATGTATATTAATTAAAAAAATGATGTGGGAAATGGATAATTGTTTTAAATCTGAAGATACAAAATAGAAAAAGTTTCTTCATTATGTTTTATAAGTTGTAATCTGAGATTGAAAAAACAGCCTCATTTGCTTTTTGCAGAAGAAGGTCGTCTGCTTGAGTGTGGATCATAAATAAAGGAGCAAATTAGATGAGACATGTGATAAATAGATGTAACAGTAAATCTAGATTTATTTCATAATTTCTAGATGAGAAATCAAGAATAAATCAATTATCCATCACTTCAAAATCAATAACCCTTCAAAGTTGACTGATCATTGATGAAAGACTGAAAATCAAAAACCTGTATCTAAATCATGTTACACTATGTAGTTACACCTTTTTGGTGTTAACTCATTTGTTTGTGTATTCAGGTTTAGAGAGAAAAGGTGTATTATAATTAGTTCTTTTTCCATTAATGTTTTCATTATATCTCCAGCAAAACCCTACATTGTAGGTATTCATTGAAATTGTTGCGACAAGAGAACTCTTATGAGTACCCACAACATAGGGCTTTGTTGAGAAATAAGGATTTTCAGAAGACAAACATCTTCTTTTTTTATTTTTCAAGCAGGTGTATCAATTATCACGAGGAGAGATTACATTAGAAATACGAGATCAAGTTCTTTATTATTTGTCATAATTATTTCAATATATCCTTCGGGGTAAAAATTTGTTCGAAATAATGACGGCTTGATGACAATTATACATATCGCACTGCCTTGGGGCTTTTAAGAATACATCAAGACTTTACTAGGAAGTATTTCATATAATTAAAACAATTTCCTGACTAAATTGACATTCCCATTTTATTCTGTTTCATTTTCTGTACTTTGTTCTTATCTTGATAACATGTTCTTTCTAGTGATTTAAGGGAATAGATTTTTTACTCTGAGTATATTTCACGGGAGAAAAGGAATCATAAAATTTGATACATTTTTTATTTGGATGTTAGAATTTGAAATAATTTTTCATTTACAAAGTTTGCATTGTTAATGTGGAATTAATTATCAAAGAAGAACACAAAGAAAGAACATTTATTTAAAGTAATTGTTCATGGTTTTAATGTGGAATTAATTATAAAATAAAATACAAAGTAAGAACATTTATTTAATTAAATTAATTGTTATTGTTGCATAAGTTTTCACTACTATTTGATAAACTGTTCTGTAATTAAGTCAAGCTGCATGGAACTTTACCCTGTTCTATTGCAGATGCATCTGCAGTAGACAACTTTTGAAAACATTGTAGCTAAATTTGAATGTCTTTATAATAATTTCTCCTTTTGCCATATTTTGTTCAAATCTTATAATTCAATACTAAAACTGTTATTCATTGAGATTTTCCTTTTTTTGGCTTAAATGTTTTCGAAGTCATTTGCAGATATGTTGTTTGTAGGAAAGTGTTCAAATGATCCCTTCTCCAAATACAGAAACATTTTGAAGTATCTGTAGAAGACATTACTTTCAAAAAGTTGTGTTTTCAACTCTTTCAACAACTATATACATTTGTATATATTTTCAATATTAAGCAATGGATGTTTTCAAAGTGATATATTGACATTTTAAAGCTTGACACTTTCCAGTCTGCCAACACATTGTGATGCAGTTCACCTGTGGTGCATCTATAACAGAAAACATTTGTGTCAATTATTTCATCAATAAGTATAAATTAAAGTTAAACAGGAAGTGTAATAAAATATCATATTTTGTCTTTTTCAGGAGCATGTCTTCAAAGCGTAAGAATACGCCAACAAAGTTGCCGAAAGACGACGTCGTAAGCGAGCGACCAATCTACAACAGCATACCTCGAGACTTTCATGGCTATGACCTAAGTAGAGAGATTGGGTACAAGCCTCCGTTACATATCGTTGAGCACCACGAGATCACCAATGGTTTAGATCACCACGACTCCGACAGCAGCTTCGAGCGAGACAGACCGACAAACAAGAAACAGAGAATTTTACAAAGTATCAGAAACAGTAGTTCTGAATCTGACAGTGACCCTGAGTCTAATAACTTGTACACAAACAATAATTCAACAAAACCCTCGCTGGGGTTGCACAGAAAATCCATGGAAAGTGTGTTAGAGCGTTTGAATTCAAACTCGGTCACGTCGCTGGAGAACGTAGCGGAGAAGGAATACTATGATCGTTGTCTAAAGATGACGACAACACACGGCTCGCAGGGTAAACACTTGCTGCAGAACATACAGCAGCTCTTAGGGGACAATAATGCTCAAGAGGACAAGGAACAGAAGCTTGGGGAGATGATTGCTCAGCTACAAACACTCAGAGAAAATATAAAGAAAGAGAAACAAGTGAGTCAAGTTATATCCTTTCCCACATACTAAATATATGCAGCAGACAAGGTTGAAAACATACCTGAACAAAATTGAATTCCTCTCTTTAAATAAAAGTACAATAATTGAATAGAGTTGAAAACGTGATGGTGACAAAAGGAGAAATTTCTCTTGTTGTGCAATTTCTTCGTTTGACAAAACATGTTTTCAAAAAGCCTTCTGCTTCAGAGGCATTAGAAAGCGTCTATATGACAGAAAGGGTTGCATCATTTTTTACCCTTTCCCACATACAACAAGCCTGCAACAGACACATTAAAAAACTTTCTGGGCAAAAATATTAGAAATCGCTATAATATGAAACTGGCTTATTCTTGAATATATTGTTGTAAAATTTTCGTTTTAAGGAGAAATTGCTCACAATCAACAATATCTTTTTTCCACGTTTTCAAAAGTCATATGCTGCATTATATTATATCAATATTTGAGTCTGCAAAGGTTTAACATGATAAAAATTATAACCTATGATAGAAATCACAAGGCCTTATTAGGAATAGGGCACATGATATTTCATTGGTGAAATTCCATTTTAAGTTCACCAAATGATCAGCCCACTCGTTTGCATTGACCAAAATTAGATTAAAGGATCAACAAGGAAATATGTTCTTGAGATTTTATTGATAAGAAAAAATGTTGTTTAATAATTGTTTAATTCGGTCAGAATTATGAATGTATTTTGCATCAAATTTCTTAACCACAATTAATTAAGCCTTTAAAATGTAATAGTCAATAACAACTGCAAACATTTAAGAATGCAATTATGAAGTATTTTAATTGTTTACAAAATTAAGTACAATCTTTTTAAAGTTTTATCTTTTAAAAACTGTTGAGATAGAAAATATGAGCAGTGCTCTCTGAAAACCAACCTAAGGGCATTTGCAACCATTTGTGTAGATCCAGATCAGCCTCTTCAGCAGCACAGTCTAATTTGGTTTAGAACAGTTCCCCAATTAGCCACAGTAGATTTCTAGAAGCTTTAAACAGCACAAGTTTGCAGCAGACAAATTTAAAAACATCTCACCGAAAATATGGAAAAAAGAGTTGAAAACGAATTGGCAAAAAGATAGATGATATTTTGAGCAATTTAAATATTTGCTTCTGCAGCAGACGACTTTTGATAAACTTGTGACAAAAAGGAGAAATTGCTCAAAACGAGCAATTTCTCCTTTTGCCACAACTTTTTTCAGTAACCTTACCTTCATTAAACAGATATTCTGTATCTTTTAACTTGATGGTATAAATGTCGTCTGCTGCAGATTTGAGCAGACAGATTTGTTCTATGTGAGAAAGGGTTAATCAAATGTATTTCAGCCTCCAAACAATTTCACAAATTTTATCAAAAAACGGGTACACAAACTATCTGAGAATAAATGGGAGTTACGTTTTTTTACGAATTTAAAAAATGAGGGGTTATCTACGACAATGCCACTGCGATGGATACAAAGGTAGAAAAAACGTGCCAAGGAGTCAAAAATGGCATCTGTGTGAGATACCAGTATCTGACATTGGATGCCATCATGTATTCCGGTTTGTTTTGTTCTTCAAAATGCATTAATCTTGAAGCATTCAAGGAGTTTAGATAACTTTTCCTACTTCGCTTTTACTAGATCATGCTTAAAACTCGATCTGTTGTTGGTGTTTTTACCAATTTTGAAATTACTTTTGACACATGAATGAATGGTACTATATCAATGAGACTTGAAAATATGGGAAAGCAGAAATTGCTCTTAATCTGAGCGGCTGAAATAGATGTTAATGTTTCTGATATACAACTCTTGAAAGCATTGTGGCAAATGAAAAAATGACTCATGATGAGCAATTTCTCATATTGCCACAGTGTTTTCAACTGGATTAAATAATTATAATTTCAGGTTATATATAGAGATTCTTTTTCATATTTCTTATTTTTGGGTTGATAAATGTACCCACATTACATGTTTTCTACACATTGTCAAATTCACATGTTGCAATTTACATAAGGTAATATATAATCCTGATAATTTTCAAGAGAAAGACTTCACAAATGAGGCATGTTTATTTTCATAATTAAAAATAGGTTTTTTTCCTTCTCTTTAGATAAATGTTAGAAGCCACCCTGGTTGAAGCTTCATTATCTCTATGCATATTCATTCACATCTTTTTATCCTGTGCCAATTAAGTGATAGCCTCTAGGAATATGACCACTTTGATTCATATTTATGTCTCGATGATTAAGTTTTTTTGATGGTCGTAATTTGAAATAACAAAGAGGTAATTTCAAATGTTTGGATGAGAGTCAAAATTAATACGGTAAAGTGAAATTTGTTCCGATAATTAAAAGCTGAAGATATGCATTTGCTTGGCTTGGAGAATTTAAGTTCATTATCAATGTACGATATGTTTTCCTTGTTCTTTATCGCAGAACATTTATAATTTTTTAATTAGTTCTATATCAAAAGCACACTAATCTACCTTCTTGAAAATGCATTCAGATAAGGAACTGACTGCTTATCAGCACACTTAAAACATGTATTTATGTTCTAAAGTGATCAAGGTTTCCAAACACTTGTAGCAATTGTAATTACCCATTTCTTTATCATTCAGTTTATGAATTTTTAAAATCTAGAGTTGATATAATAAAGGGTAGGTGAGGTTAAAGTGACAAATGTTTTATATATATATTTTGTCAGTAAATTCACATGTAAAAAATGTCTACTTCAGTGTGTGAAAAGAACAGGAAAAGGATGAAAGGATAAATTGATTAACAATGTCTTTAATGTAAAGTGCTATACTTTTATGTTTGGACACTCTGTCTCTGTCTAAAATACTTTACAATGCATTTTTATTTTTCATGAACAATTTGAAATAAAATTCATTGGTTTCATATCAGTGCATGCCTTCAATGGGTCTTGTCATTTATGAATTTAATTCTATACATCAAAATGAATATTGTCACACTTTCACACATACAACTAGCCTGCAGCAGACAACTTTAAAAACGTTTGCCACAATGTTTTAAACTTTATTCAGGGAGAACATTTATAGATACTTTTCATATTTTTGCGTAGATGCTTTCAAAGCTATCTGCTGCAAATTTGTTGTACGTGGGAATGGGTAATAGGAACAATGATTTATGGCAAACAGTGTTGGTCCTGATCAGATTTTGCATAGGCAGATCAGATCTTGTTCTACACTGATCATAAATGTTCCAATGCCTATTTTCCTGTGTGGAGGAATTGACATATATAAAGATGTTATTGAAATTCAAAATTCCAGACATATACTTGAAAACCAGGTGCTTGTCTTTTGCGAAATGGTATAAAAACAAAGTTTACAGCTCTATTTTACGATTTATTACGGAAAGGTCGCAGTTGCCGTTTTAAATGAAGAAAACAGTTTATAATGATTGAAAAAGAAGCAAACAAAGCCGGCAGCATGGGATTCATTAATGTTTATTACATAAGGGTGTTTCAAATCTGGCAGTTTTGAAATCTCTACCAAATTGGAAGGGATTTTACAATAGGGAACTAAAAACAAACCATATGTTTACCCTTTCTCACATACAACAAATCTGCAGCAGACGACTTTGAAAGCATCTAGAGAAAAATTTAAAAAAAATCTTTAAAAGATATAGTTTTGGAATAGTGTTGAAAGCATTTGTGGCACAGGAATATTTGCTCATCATGAACAATTTCTCCTTTAGCCTTTAGGTAATTAACAAATGTGATCAGCTGCAATGGCGTCTGAAAGCATCTGAAAGCATCTGTGGGAAAGGATTTAAAATGTATTGTGCTGTAAAACATGCTGATATGATGCAGCCCCAGGATTTGTCTTAAACTCTTCAGAATCTTGAGTCAGTTTAAGGTTACAATGTCCTTTGGGTAAACAGTATGGGTCATGATGAATCTGTATATTAACTCTTTCCCTGTAACATACAACAAATCTGCAGCAGACGACTTGGAAAACATCTGGATAAAAAAAGTGGAAAATATAAATCAACGAAAAAATGATAATTGAAAAGAGTTGAAAACAATGTGGCAAATGAGAAATTGCGTCAAAAAGCTCGGTGGGAAAAAGGTGGGAAAGGGACAATTCAATCTGATCTTTTAGTATTCCTAGTAGCTGCTGTAGAGCTTAAGTCTTTCCTACTTGTGCAGGGGCACTTTGACGCATCTGCAGCAGACAACTTTTTGTACCATTGTGCCCAAAGAAGAAATTGCTCATCATGAACAATTTCTCCTTTTGTCACTATTTTTTCAACTCGTTTCAATATTCATACTTTCATTTATTAGTGGTATTTTCTAAATTAACTATATTCTTTCAAAGCCGTCTGCTGCAGATTTGCTGTATATGTGGGGAAGGATGCATATTTCAGG
>JAUELF010276774.1:0-10608 GCA_031471495.1 Clinocardium nuttallii | reverse complement strand
ATCCTGTCTTTGGCAATATATAGCCGATTATTGTGCATGTCTAAATCATGACCTAACCATGTGACCCTCAGTATAGGTATCCAATGACACTTCTCATGAGCCAACAAAAAACCAAATGCGAGTAACGTTTGCTTTGTAAACTCACTGGACCAAATAGCTTTTTCATAGCTAGCATCTCCGCCTATTCCGTCATCTAAAAACATAATGACTTTATGACCTTTGCTCCTTAAGGACTTCACCACAACCCTCATAACTTTTGTAAATATATGACCTGCCGTTTTTATACCGAACGGAAGAGAATTGAAAATGAAATACCTCGTTTTATCGTTGTATTTACAACTAAAGCCAAGAAAAGTTCTATGCGCCTGGTATATATCAATATGATGATACGCTCCTTTCAAATCGAAAGTATACAAAAATGATCTATTATCAAACATACATTCCGCGACTTTAATATCTTCAAATTTGACTTTGAAAAGATGGAGATACTCATTTATGTGTCTGCAATCAAGAACCAGTCTAGGTTTACCCTTTTTATTATATGCCACGGTCAAAGGGTTTACAACATGAGGAGGAGTTATCACCTCTGTAACTACACTCGTTTTTAACAAATTACTTATTTCGTCATGAACGAAACTCATATTTTCTCTAGCAGATTTATTATTCTTTAAAATTACTCTTTCTGGTACCATTTTTAAAGGTAACTTGTAACCGTTTTCAACAGTATCATGTATAAATACACTATCAGTGGCTTCTTTCCACTTTTCTAATTTAGCCTTTAGCCTGCCAACTGATGTTATTACTTTTAATTCACCATTTTCCGTCTTTTCCACACAATGTACAACACTTGCTAAAGACCGTCCTACATTACTCTGAATAATTGCCGACGTATTTATACTTATCTTATTTTTCGATGCATTCGCCTGACAATCAGGCGAGCCCCTCCAATGGCCTGGTTTACCACAATCAAAACAAAGCCCCGGTCTGCGGGTAGATTGTGCAGGAGACGGCGTCGACGTCGTTGATGCATTGTTAGCCCCTTTCCGATATGGCCAAGCATTCGATGTCCGGCCTTTCTTCGTCTTTTCCGCTTTTATCTTTTTGGAAGCTCTAGCCTCAGCCTTGTACATGCGTTTCTCATCATCGGAGTCACTGGCAAGAGGGTTGGCCTCATACTCAGTTACCACCCGCCATCCTAATTCCGAAGAATCCGCCAATTTTATCAATTTCTGTCTGTGCGCCACTAAAGTCTTGGCTGAAATTTAAAACAAAAATTCTTTCACAAATACTATATTTAAATCGTGTCACTAGTACCGACAACATAATCAATAACGTTGGCAACTTTCATAATGCCTACGCGGTAGGAGCACTGCCATTAAATCAATAAATTTAAAATATATATGTTTATATATATTACTGAAGTAATAAATATCTTTTAGTAAAATGTACCTTCTGCTATCTTTTGTCGACATTCAAATTGTTTGTCAACTTGCAGCGAATGATCAGCCTCTTCTAGAGCAACATTGACTTTCGAGTTGAATTTGAACTGCTCTTCATTAGATTTTCGTTTAAACGAATGCCCACTTATTATGTTGCTAATCTGTGATAATTGATGACAATTAGAAGTCCCACTTATCTTTTCAAAGACGCTTTCCATGCTGGCTATAATCTCCGCTTTATGCGTCTGGAGTGATACTCTAAGTCTTTCGTCTATCAGTTGTTGGATGCTACCACTTGAATTCGGATCATCTTCCATGATTTTAAATCTTAGAAATGCGACTGCCTCTGTCGATTGTCTCGCTAGAAGTGAGTTCTCGAAACGCCCAAGCTATAAATAGCTATCGCACATATATCCCGTGCGTATACAAAACCGGTTTTGTAGCTTCCCTCCGTGAGAACAAAGGTACTCAGCTATACGTTGTACCGTCGAGTACCAGCAATTAATGTTACTAGTTACATATGATATTCATTCACTGCTTTATGCCACTCCTGGAGTGCAAGTTATGTGATAAATTTATTTATTTATTTCAGGACGGAGAAAAGATTGGTCAATGTCCCGAATACAACTTTCCCGTAAGTGAATCGTTGTAACTACCCGAATGTAAGATACTATTTAATGAGTTCTGTGTATTCTGTAATTGGCTACCGTGAAGTACAATAAATGGTCTTTTTGCATTTATACTTCCTTTTCACCGGCTATAATAATTTAATGGAGAATCTGGGCTGCACTTTTAGTTTTCTACCGAAGTAAAATGTCGGACTCATTTATGTGAGGGAGGGCGATCAGGTAAAGATTTTACAACAAACCCCCTGAATTTATTTCCTGATGCAATCGCATTCTTTCTGTGTTTGCGAAATGTGCATGATCATTCACTGTATATCTGTTTTGCACTGGGAATATTATTATCGTTGGTGCATTTTAGTAGTCTTTATATTTTTTTTTTGACCTTTCTTGTGCATTTGATTTCTATGGGTTTTTTTTGTTTTTGTTTTTTAAATATATAACTTTATTAGCCACGTTCATATATCCTCCATCTTACCTTACAGTGAATATGTTTGAGTAAGTCTATCTTAGTATGTAAGGTTAATAGTATGAATATCTAAACCATGACCGCTGCACCAGGGGTCGATCTTAATTTTGGTTTTATAGTTTTACATATGTAAATAAAGTTATACATGTATATGATGGAAAAAGGAGGCTTTAAGCAATAACAGAACAACACACAAACAAACAGAAATAAAAAAAACATGCATTGTTCTGTTTGTAATTCATATATTAATCTTTATTTGAAGTTAAGAGTGGGTTTGAAACATATATCTTACAGTAGTTGATTTCTTAGGTCATTAAGAATAAGATGTCCAGTCTAAAGTTGTTTTTACAAAATCGTAAGAATATGCCTGATCTTGTTATTTTTAGTTGGGTCATTTGTAGTAGAGGTTTTACCTTGTCGCATTCATAGAACATATGTATTAAAGTTTCTTTGATTGATTCACAAAAAGAAAACAAATTTGTTTTATCTAATTTCATTTAAACAAGCCAGAATTTGTCGCTATTATTCTATGAACTATTCTAGTTTGAAACGATTGAATATAAGTGTCTGTTGTACATCTAAATATATTACCATATATTAATTTCCAATCAATGATGTCCATTTAATCTGACTGGTAGGTACTTCTTGATTTTGTGTTACTGTATTATAGACATATTTATTAATATCTTTTATAGTTAAAATTGTATTTAAATAGGAGTTAATGGAAGGGTTGTGATATCCAGAATGTGAATAATCTGTTTTTAAAAGGTTTGTCCTTGTAATGAAAACGTTCAATCCACACCGTTATCTTTTACAATAAAGATATCAATTTAAACGCGTATCATGTTTGCTTGGTGAATCGATTAGGCGTAAGAAGATTAATAATCTGTTTAGTTTGAGTTTAACCGATTAATAACCGATTTTGGGGAAAACTCTGGAAATAGAGAGCTGGTCGGGATTCGGCGTAAGGCAATAAATAAATGACACTGTCGGGTATTTCTGATGGTAGTTATCAATTTAAGGGTATGCCCACCTTTCAACATATCCACATAACTTAAAAGACGTTTGTTAACGACTCGCAAGACCCCACCCCGCCCTCAAAAGGTATGTTTTCCAAAGTAATGGGCCTTTAAACGAAATGCTCGTTTGGTCCATATATTCAAAGCTCTTGCTTTGCCCAAGGTATCATCTTGAACATATTGTCTAATCTCATGAGATAATTATCCATATAATGTCAACGATCAAGTTGATTAGATTGTCAACTTCGTCGGATACAAACGTATGTTGACACCATGAGCATAGCGGTGGTTACAACCGTTGATGCCCGACGATGGATATCCAAGAATATTTAGAATTCCCATGCCCATTAAATTAAAATGGCTTGTTATACCTGCAATATCACTATATGACGATCCACGTATCGGTATTGATATGAACGTATTCACTGTCACTGTCCACACATATAGGTCTGATTCCCATCTTGACCGTATACAGTCAATATTTTAACGCTTTTACGCAGCAGACAATACAAAAACAAACAAGGGAAAATGAGACGTTTTTGAAAAATGCAAATCTACCTTACAGCTCAATGTTCTCAGTGTTGTATTATACTTGTACTACACACTTTCTTATCATACTCATTTTAATTTAAAATCATAATAAATTGATAAAATAGCGCCACCAGTAACCTTTTACCGTCTATGTCCTAGTTTCATATGATTTACATGTCAATGAAAAGAGCACTGATGCACGTGTTCCAAAAAACACGCTAATCAATAACTTAAACGGCTGAAAATGTTACAAAATTGTAAATGTTTTTGAGTACAAACAGAGGTAGCATGAATCACAAATCTTCGCGAAATTATTGTTAAAAGGGGCATTGTTGCATATGCGAACGGTGAAGACTTACTCGGGTCTGTGTTTAGGGGAATTCTCGCGTGAATTTCCGCTTACAACTTGCATGTAGTAAAAACCACATTAAACTTTTGATTGAAAAGTAGAAATGACACCCAATGTTGATGTATCTGCTCATGTATGTCACTTCCAAAAGAAGAAGCACGTAGACCCATGATCGCAAAAGTTGTTCCTAATAGCGTATTTGATGTTTATTCGACATCAGCTGTATAACATGAGTTTTGATATGGTTCTATTCACGAACAATTGTTATAAATACAGTACGCTCTTTAGAATGTGCATTAAGAAACCGTAATAAACTAATTCGATTGATGGTCATTTTATTTCTGGTGAAATGTATTACTGCGGTATTCAAAATCGAGGGAACATACATTAAATGAACGATCAGCTGGTTTAAAAGGTTTCGCATCATCCTATTACATTGTTTTATCGTTCTTATATATTTTAATATTCATGATAATTCCTTCAATGTCAAATTATATGCAAATAAGGATTGTGAACATTTGTTCGTTTATACTAAGAACTGATCGTTATCAGATTTCCCCGGTAACATACGACCACTGATAATATCCTACTTGACCATGGGCATTAATTACACGTTGTTAAATGTTACGTTGCTTTCATTTCAGCGCCATTTTAACCCATTTTCCACATATAACAAATCAGCAGCGGATAAATTTTGTAATTATCTAGGCAAAATATGAAAAGTCGTCAAAAATTGCTATATACTAATTGACTATTATTGACAACATTGTGGCTAAAGGAGAAATTGCTCATAATCAGTTATTGTTTTTGTTAAACGAGTCGACTAAAATAATATGACGCGAGGCTCAATCTTTAGATAGACAGATCTTTCCACAGCGACCGAAGTTCACCCCGAAGTTTTAATGCATACTTCCACTGTAAGAAGTGGTCCCTATCAATAACCTTTATATATTATACAAAATTAGCAACAAGGCACTTATAACATTTCATTTATCGAGATTTGTTCTCTTTCAACAATACTTTTAATAAATGCCGAAAATCAGAACAATTGTAAACAATATGCTGTCATTTAAAGTGACGTCACACTACACCATGTATCAATACAAAAACAGCACACGTGCTGTAATTCGGCTATTTCTGTTACTAGTTACATATGATATTTGTTTCACTACTTTATGCCACTCCAGGAGTGCAAGTTATGTGATAAATTTATTTATTTATTTCAGGACGGAGACAAGATCGGTCAACTATACGAATCCAACTGTCCCGTAAGTGAATCGTTGTAATTACTCGGATGTAAGATACCATTTAATGAGTTCTGTGTATTCTGTAATTGGCTACCGTGAAGTACAATAACGTTTTTTTTTTCATTTTTACTTCCATTTTACCGGCTATAATAATTTAATGGGGAATCTGGGCTGCACTTTTAGTTTTCTACCGAAGTAAAATGTCTGACTCATTTATTTGAGGGAGGGCGATTAGGTAAAGATTTTGCATCAAATCCCTGAAATTATTTCCTGATGCAATCGCATTCTTTCTGTGTTTCTGTTTGCGAAATGTGCTTGTTCATTCACTGTATATCTGTTTTTCACTGGGAATATTACTATCGTTGATGCATTTTAAGTATTCTTTGTATTTTATTTTTTGAAACATTCTTGTGCATTTGATTTCTATGGGTTTTTTTTTTTTTTTTTTTAAATATATAACTTTATTAGCCACGTTCATATATCCTCCATCTTAGCTTACAGTGAATATGTTTGAGTAAGTCTATCTTAGTATGTAAGGTTAATAGTATGAATATCTAAACCATGACCGCTGCACCAGGGGTCGATCTTAATTTTGGTTTTATAGTTTTACATGTGTAAATAAAGTTATACATTTATATATGATGGGAAAAGGAGGCTTTGAACAATAACAGAAAAACAATCAGAAATAAAAACATGCATATTTCTGTTTGTAATTCGAATATTAATCTTTATCTGAAGTTAAGAGTGGGTTTGAAACAAATGTACAGCTTTTGTTGTCATATTCGGCTTGTCTTGTGGAATTGTAAATGTTCGAGGCTAAACGTAGTCGATTTCTTACTGAAAAACATTGAGAAAACTGTCAAAATTACTCATATCATCCTTCTGTTGAAGAATAGATAGCATGTGCCTGTAGTGAAGAAAGGGTAAAATAGTACCTGTAGCAAACCTTTTTACTATCTAGAGTATCTAAATAATCAATTTAATTTCAACACTATTAGGTAAAGAGTCACCCAAGGAACATTTGAGAGAAATGAGTGGGTTTTTTTCAACATTGGCCTAATATCCTTGTTTTGGACCAAACTATATCCGAACGTATCCTAGATATGATCAAGATAAACATGATTGTACAGTTAAAAACATGGCTTCCAGAGCATTTACAAGAGTTTCCTTTAATTTGACCCATTGACCTAATATAAGACTTGACATGACCAAGATGCCAAGGCGTTAAAGTAAAAAATGCCGTCTCTTTAGACTGTCCTACAACTTGGCATAGTGACCTACTTTTTCTTAACAAACATTACCAATATTCGAACTAAATATAATAAATACAAACATTCTGACAGAGTTTCAGCATGCTCAATCTAACAGTACAGCTTCCATATTTGAACTTAGCCTATCATTATCAAGACAAACTTTCTGACAAAGTTTCAAACTGCTCATGCTAGACATGCGGTCTCTAAAGTGTTAACAATATTTTTTACCTAGTTTTGTTTACCAAGCCTGACCCATATCCCATATTCGAACTTTGCCTAGATATCTCACAAGCAAATATTCTGAACAAGTTTCAACATGCTTTAGTAATCAAAAAGGCCAAGATGGCCTGATTTAAAAGAACTTAAATATCTTTTTAAGTTTTAACTCTATACATATCAAGTAACACCCCCTCCCTGTTGGCCATGTTTTTCAATGGATCAGAATCTAATACATTGAACAACCTTGGGTGAGGGTCACACAAGGAACATTTGTGCCAAAATATCTTAAATCGGGCAGGAAACTTTGGACAATGCATATACAAGGAAAACGGACCAGATTAATTTGAACAACTTTGGAAGAAGATCTTCCAAGGAACATTTGTGCCAAATTATCTTCAAATCTTTCAGGTTCTTTTGGACAAGAAGAATTTTAAAGATTAGACAATGCACATTAAAGGAAAACAAACTCCGCCCCCTGGCGGCCATGTTTTTCAACAAATCAGAATATGTTGAACATTCTTGGTAGAGGGTCCCCCAAAAAACATTTGTTCAAAATAATATTCAAATCGGTCATGTCAATTCACATTTTCTGAATCCGCAGCAACCAACGTTATTTTGAAATCAGTCCATTGGTTTAGAAGGAGAAGTCTGTTGTAGGTATTTGTTAACAGACAGTCGGATTGACGTACAGACGCCGATAACGACGGACGCCGGTTTATAAAAAAAAAGCTTACCTTACAATTCGTGCTAAGAATGCGGCATCCAGAGTGTAACTAGTGTTTCCTGTAATTTGGGATAGTTACCTGATTTTTCACTTGACTTGACCCTGTTCAAACTTGGCCTAGACATTAGCAAGATAAACAAACTAAATAAGTTACATGAAGATTTGATGACAATAGTGGCATACAGAGTGTTATCAAGGTAATTATTGATGACGGTGCAACAACCGACAAAATGCGATCACAAAAACTCGCTTCAGCACGTTGCGCTCTGGTCAGCTGAAGAAAAAGATATGAAAAAGGATCAACCCGTATCAGCCTTAGCATGCCACGCTGGCTTACCGGGATAGACACGTTTCACCTCCTCCTGTTTTGTGAAAAGGAATCTGCATATATGTTAATCAAATAAAATAGTTAGATTTATTCTGTTTCAAACACAGCTGAACCAGAAGTTCAACTGTGCCAAAGAAACAAAACTCTTATCTAATATAGATGTTATACACATATTTAAATTACAAGAAAACGGATAGACTGTAAAAGCATAAAACTTGATTACACATTGTTTCATTTAACCCTTTTCCTCATATAGACGCTTTCTGCAGCAGACAGGTTTTCGAAAATATAGTGACAAAAGAAGAAATTGCTCAAAACAAGCAATTTCTCCTTTTGACACAATGTTTTCCACTATTAGACATAGGTTATCCATGCAATTATAGAGATTTTCTTCTTTGACAAAATATTTGAAATTCATATCCGCCGCTTGCAGGAAATATTGTAGGAATAAAGTTCGCCCAAAGTGACGATTAAACTTGGCAGAACCCTTAAGTCATTTAACCTTGTTACAAAGTTTGAAGAAAATCGGTTAACTTTTGTTGAAGCTATTGCACGGAAACAGCAACAAACGACATTTTTTGTTAATCAAGGGACCCTAACTCCACCTTAGAAAGTCAGCCACATGTAACGTTCCAACTTGGCCAAGCCCTTAAGGCATTGAGCCTTGTTACGAAGTATGACGAAAATTACGTTTACATGTGTGGCAGTTATTGCACGGAAACAGCAACAAACGATTTTCTTTTTGTTAATTAAGGGGCCATAACCCCACGCAATAAAGTCCGCCGAAAGTGACGATCGAACTTGGCCTAGCTCTTAAGGAATTTAACCTTGTTACCAAGTTTGGAAAAAAACGGTTCACACTTGTGGCAGTTATAACACGGAAAAACGACAGTTTAAGTTTATTAAGGGGTCGTAACTCCACCGAATAAAGTCCGCCGAAAGTCACGATCTAACTTGGCCTACATGTAGCCCTTAAGGAATTTAACCTTGTTACCAAGTTTGAAAAGAAAAAAATAACATATGAGGCAGTTATTTTACGGAAACGAAGTTTGACAGACGGACAGACGGACAAACCCAAATTAATAACGCCCCTTTTTTCTTCGAAAAAGCGGGGGATAATACCCTTGAACCTTGTGTATACAATGCTTGCTATCTGTGAAAATAGATTAAAATGTGTCAAGCTGGACAGAGGTTAGAGAGCAGAAACATATTTGAGGCCAGCGTGCAGAAAAACCTAAATCCAATAAAACAGGTGTTTTTTTAAAACTTATATGATGGCCCTTGAGCCCTTACATGATTAAACATCAGGAAAACTAATCCACGTTAATTATGATACATTGATGAAGTTCCATCACATGAGAATTAGTACCACTTAAATTTAAATTCTGACAGTGGCTAAAAAAATCAAAAGAAGACAATTTTATTAATTAAGGATAGCATATGACAATGTGATTATGTCAGCACAACTCTTAGCTAATAATACATGAATAAAGCTCTGTACATAATGAGATGGCTCACTGAAAAACAACATTATTTCTCAAATATTCTTCGTGTTTTCTGAGCTTGTTGTTTTTGGATCATGCAGTTTTCAATAAAAAAAATGCCCATTAGTGGAAGACGAATGACGCTGGTCAAATTAATGTTGTCAAACGTCGGACAGAATGTTGGCCGAGCTGGGCTTCGAACTCACAACCCCTGGATTGACAGCCAGCGTCGCTACCGACTGAGCTTACGGTAAACTGAGTAATAACATAGGAAACGTGCTTTACCAAAGTGAGCTTATATATATATATATATATATATAAGAGAAACTGGGATCATGTGCCCTGCCATGAAATAAAAAAGCATACATGTATATTATCATTATTCTAAATATCCATATATATATATATATATATATATATATATATGTCTTACATGTTATTCAAGAAGTATAAACAGCCCTAATATAAATTACATTGAAAACTCTGCAGCATTATTAAACTGCTAAAACCATAGCTCGAAAACAGTAATTGCTCTAAATGAGCTATTTCTCCTTTTCCAAAAATGCTTTGTGAACATTTAATGTTATATTTTGTCAGCATTTTTAAATTATATTTTTGATATTCATGCTTTTTAATGCGTTTCCAATGCATACTCATCTGCAGCAAATCTCTTAAAAAACATTACAGCTAAATGAACATTACTCTTAAGGATGTACTGAACTGAGGTTTTGAAATTCACCTGTTTAGTCCTTATACCTTTTTATAATTCTTCAAAATTTAAAAAAAGGGGATAAAATTTGCTTGAGATAAAGGGCCTGTTTTTTTCATGAGCCTTCAATTGTTTCTTCAGACGCTGTCCAGTTGCCATGTTTGATTAAGAAATATAACTGGGTAAAAAGAACATATTAAAGTCCATGTATATA
>JAUELF010276752.1:0-10610 GCA_031471495.1 Clinocardium nuttallii | reverse complement strand
TTTAGGTATTTGGTATTGACGCAGAGGCATGTTTTAAGGCATGTTAGGACTTGTATCATACGTATTTAGGTATTTGGTATTGACGCAGAGGCATGTTTTAAGGCATGTTAGGACTTGTATCATACGTATTTAGGTATTTGGTATTGACGCAGAGGCATGTTTTAAGGCATGTTAGGACTTGTATCATACGTATTTAGGTATTTGGCATTGACGCAGAAGCTTGTTTTTTCATGCATGTTAGGACTTGTATCATACGTATTTAGGTATTTGGCGTTGACGCAGAAGCTTGTTTGTTCATGCATGTTAGGACATGTATCATACGTATTAAGGACTTTGGCATTGACGCAGAAGCATGATTTTTCATGCATGTTTGGACATGTATCATACGTATTTAGGTATTTGGCATTGACACAGAAGCATGTTTTTTCATGTATGTTATGACACGTATCATATGTCAGACAATATGATACATTCAATTGTTTACTTCAGAGGAGTCGTAACGATTTCTTAAAACAAGATTTAGCTATGACCCTTTTATAAATAAGTGAGACATATATTTACAATTTAGGTATAAACTTTACATATACGTATGAATATTTATCGTTGACGTTTATCGTTGGCCAAGCCGGACCATTGTTAAAAGTTTTATTATTTTGGTCTTAAAAATGGCTGTTGAAGTAAACACACATGTTTAGTTTGGTCAAAAGACAAACCTTTCTCAGAGAAATATGTATACCTTTGAGCAATAATTACGTTCTGATACATTTAAACATTTGGCTCATATGTGTTTGATATATTGCTTCCTCTTGAAGTGTTAACGTTTGATGTTCACATATAACTACAATAAACAATGTACATAATATATTACGTACTATTTAATTATTAAATATTTATTAAAGCTATAATACGTTACGCTTGAACCTTGGACCTTGAAGTTGTGGGTAAACCATTTCACACTTTGCAGACTTATGTTGACGCATTAACAGCAGACGCCTCTAAAAACATGATGGGCACTTTTTTTCTTTTTGCCGCAATGTTGTTAATACATAATTAAGGTAATCCTCTTTTAAAGACATTTCTTTCATTGTTCCGTATATATGTTTTCAAAGTTGTATGCTATGAGTGTGTCGTATGCAGGAACGTGAGATATGTAGCATTATCAGCAATGATAAAGGAAGCATAACCATGATATTCTGATCCTACGATATCTGTTTTAATAATCGTTCACCGTACCTTTACCAAGTTTAGCTGTGTGTGCTGGATTGCTGTTTTGTGCCGTTTTCAATAGTTGTTCAGTTATATCATGGCGTTTACTAGGTAATTAATCAGTACAGGTGGTCAATTTATCAGTACAGGTGGTCAATTTATCAGTATTGGTGGTCAATTTATCAGTACATGTGGTCAATTTATCAGTACAAGTGGTCAATTTATCAGTACAGGTGGTCAATTTATCCTGACAACTGTGAGTCAGTCTAACCCAGCACTCATGAGCGTCACGGTGAAACAAAATATACCAAATGTTTAAATTTGTATAAAATACACACATATCCAGTCAAATATGCTCTGTAATATCATTAGGAGAAAAGGAAGTAATTGTTCAACATGAGTAATTACTTCTTTTCCCAAATTGTTTTAAAATATTGTCTGTGGTAGATGCGTCATATACCTCCGTAATACGGAGAGGTAATATAAATGTTTAACAATATTAACTCATTGAAGGAACCCAACCTTGGTCATATGGCTTAGCAGCTTGTTGTCCCCATTGCATTGATTGTCTAGAAGTTTTGTATGACGGCGATACATGTTGGTATATGTGAAGCTGAAATTGTGGTCGTTCATGAAGCTGCCCTTGCATATACTGAACAACACACTGTTTAGTTAATGTTTCACAAGAACCATCATAACAATCTTTCATTGGTGTAGAACATTGTTTAATGTATGCTTTTGCTGATTAAGTAACACACTAGCCAGTGTTGTAGTGTTGGGAGGTCTCGGGTTCGATCCCCTACCGGGTCATACCATAGACTTACAAAGTGGAAGTGATAGCTGTCTATATTTTCACTCAGGGTTATACGCATTACGGCTAACTTGATGTAGTAAAGATAAAAGGACCATTAGTCCTGGTAACTTACCCAGAAAACGCCGTGATATAACTAAAACAATGTCGATAGCGGACCATTTACGGACTCACCAGTTTGATGTCAAATGTAACATTGACCTGAAGCTAATAGGATAACGTTTCTAATTGGTTTGTTAAAATGTAGACCTGAGTCTTTGCAACATAAATACGAACAGCATCAGTTTGCTTAGTAAAACTTGGTAAAACTGTGAAGGACTAGAATCTCAGGAAACACGTGGAAATAAGAATTGGCCGTCGTTATATGAATGAAACATGTTGAATTTCATATAAATGCAATCAACCAAAACATGTCCTTGCCAGGATACTCTCGATTTAAAAAAAACCACCACCGAGACACCAAAACAAATATGTCCGCCAAAGATTTAAAAAATATGTGGTAAAGTTGCATACTCGTGAAGTCGTCTTCATGCTATAACCCTTCGTTTAAGAGTGTTTTTCTTCATCTGATCAATTGGAACACAGTTATAATGACAACAATTTACATTGTCTAGTTAGTTAAGACAAAACTGGACACCAGTGTCATGCATTATTTGAAACAAATTAAATAATGCATTTAACATTAACAAATTCGTTTTATTACCAGACGAATATTTATAGTGTGATGTTGTGTTTAACATGTACTAGAACAAACGTGAAATGTTCTGTTGCTGAGATTATTTTGCAATAAACTATTTCAACACGAACTAATATTAAATGCAAATATTAGGGGTTCGTCAAGCATGGTTTAATCAATAGTTTTAGCTGTCTCAAAACAACTGAAAATGATTGTTTTCCTCACAAACCATAGGTGAACTAAATGCAGTGGTTTTTATTTTCTTAAATTCTTAAATTCACAATCCTTTTGTTTGAATCAGCACGTTGCAGAGGTTGCACAGTGCGTTTACATTAATCATGTGATAAACTCATTCTACGGAAATGACAAATTAATGATAACGTGTATTTATAAGAACAATATATATATCACACGACTTGACCGGGACTGGATTTTTTTTAGCCAGGTGTGCACTAAGCGCTTACAGTTATAACAAGATTCGAATTTAAGCTCAATTTGCCACTCTATAAAATATAGATCTATAACTGGCGACACGAATATTATCTAGTTACCCAGTTAGTAAGTTATTCATTAAATAGCAACATATCTATTCCATTCGTTTACATGTACGTCTTTCACACCAGCTTAAACACCTAAATATGCATCCTAAAATCTGTTTAAGACGCATTGATGTTTTTACATTCCATTAGTACACAGCCATTTTAAACATTAGGGGTATACCCAAACAACGTTAGTGCCTTCAGCGCTTTGATTTCCAATCGGGTTCATTATTTACCTACCAACCATACAACACACCAGTAGCAGACGACTATAGCAACTTATAGAAAATCGCTGAATTTGAAAGTTTGAAAACTGAAAACAGTTGAAAACATTGTAGCAAAATCGGAAAGTGATCATTATGAGTAATTTCAACATTTCGCTGGCGTCAAAAATATGAGAAGAGTTAAAGATAGAATATAATGTGTATTGGCATATGATAAAGTGTGTGACGTCAGTCTTTATCAATACTATGCATACACATTTTACGCTCGGTATACACACTAGAGAACGTCAAGTTGTGAACATATTGGATAGTTGAGAAAACGGATTCTACTAGGGCGAGAAATACGACAGGATAGGTAAGAGTAAGTTCAATATGTTGTGTTCCATTTTGTTGTTGTTTTATTAAACACTCGTTGTATCATTGTTATACCTGGTTACAGGGTAGAATATGTGTTTAACGTACACTCAGAGACATATGTATATATACATTCTATTTTGGTATCGGGTACTATCCAGACCATTAAGTTTGCTGTCGTAAATAATACGGAATCTGGTGAATCCGACGTTATATAACATTTGAACAAAACAAACATAATGTCCACCCCGCACGAAAATAAATGTAATCGTTATGTGCCTATATTATTTATGCCCAGTCATTCTACTTTATCAAGGCCCGGTCATGTGCATAGATATATATGCAATCTTTCGAAACCGTTTTACTCCAGTGTATTTATAAAACTGATTATTCGTCCGTTGTACTCGAGTGCATTTATACAGTGAAACTCGACAGTTCCGTGTCAGTAACACACTTTTCTTTTTAAAGATAGATTGAGAGAAACAAAACTACATACACTGTTCAACAAATATTTTTTCCACACCATAATTTAACTCAACAGTTATATCAATTTGTAAAAATGTCTGCAATGGCAAGCTGTACATTTGACAGTTTCGGGTCGCACTTGCCATTGTTGGGTCACGTGACAAATGTTTCCATCAAGAGCTGTCACAAAAATGTGACACATGTCTTCAGCTCGGCCAGATACCGAAGTTATAATTTATATTGAGCATGTGTTGCATGTCGGAAAGACCTAATTTGAAAAGGGAAATATGCCGACAATTCTTGAAAACAGCGTTTTTAACCTTTATTCATTTTAGGGTTAAGGGTTTAAAATAATATCTTAAGGCCCTGGCCATGTCAATGTTGCAGAGTAAAGGTAATGATTAGATCTAATACCACACTCTTGTCAATTCAGGTTTTATTTACCTTTTACTGTTTACAAGATTATTTAAGTCTACTCCTGTATGATCCCTGGGTGAACTAACCTCTACTAAGCTAGGAAATGTGCCAAGGGTTCTCCACCATGACCGTCGTGCTACGGCTGGCTGTCAAATGTCGCTATGGATAAAAAACATTCTGGTGGAACGCCGTCGTGTTGAACATTATTTCAGTTATACCAAGGCAACAGTTCACTTATTCATGACCCCCGGGTTATCAAACCTGTACTTAACTAAAAAATGCGACTGTGATAGGAGCCTGGGACACTCATGATGAATTATTTCCGTATAGCTATAAAGTATTATATAAGGTTAGATAAATGCAGACAATTGTTTGTAAAGTCAGACGATAACTCCGCACAGTTTATAAAAGATCTTGACCATTTCCATGTTTCTTTCGAAATCGTATAATAGGATTATGTCAACGATGTAACAGCTCTAAGTAGATTAGATTAGATTAGTCAGAAATAACATCATGATTACTGTCAGAAGCGACGAGGTCAGTCAATCGATGGGATGTGAGTTCGAATCAGGATATTTAAGGTGTATACAGGATGAGCAAAACATTTAAGTGTGACTTTTAGCGTCGTTCATTTTTCAATACACCGGCTTTAATACACCTTTGAAAAAAATAACACAATTGTTTATATTGACTTCGTGTGCCCTCGTATTATACTAAATTTTCAAGGCCCTGTCATATGCGTGTATACATGATTTTCAAAACATTTGACATTCCAGTGTACTTATTCGTCCTTTGTCCGCAAACACCTGATAACGAATTAGACTATTACAGATGTAAATCCGCTCTAGATGGATGATTATTTTAACTAGATTAAAAAATAGCACCCTGAATGTTGTCAGTGACGATAAGGTAATGGAAATCGTAAATCGGACCCTAGTACTGGTGTAAAAAGGCGTGACGTGACTTCGATATCAGGTAAATGGTTAACGTTTAACGTGTTCATCATACCCGAGTATTGGTGTAAAAAGGCGTGACATGTCGTCTGTATTAGGTTAATGGTTAAAGTAAACGTGTTCATCATACCCGAGTACTGGTGTATAAAGGTGTGACATGTCGTCTGTATCTAGTAAATAGTATACCCGAGTACTGGTGTAAAAAGGCGTGACATGTCGTCTGTATTAGGTAAATGGACAATTTGTACTGGTAAAATATCAAGGAAAAGCCGTGAACAATTCAGAATAGATAGACAACTTGTACTGGTAGACTATCCAGGAAACACAGTGAACAATGCAGAATAGATGGACAATTTGTACTGGTAAAATATTCAGGAAAAGCCTTGAACAATATTCAGAATAGTCGGACAATTTGTACTGGTAAAATATCCAGGAAAAGCCTTGAACAATATTCAGAATAGATGGACAATTTGTACTGGTAAAATATCCAGGAAACACCGTGAACAAATCAGAATAGATGGACAATTTGTACTGATAAAATATCCAGGAAACACCGTGAACAATTCAGAATAGATGGACAATTTGTACTGGTAAAATATCCAGGAAATGCCGTGAACAATTCAGAATAGATGGACAATTTGTATTGGTAAAATATCCAGGAAACACATTGAACAATATTCAGATAAGATGGACAATTTGTACTGGTAAAATATCCAGGAAACACCGTGAACAATTCAGAATAGAAGGACAATTTGTACTGGTAAAATATCCAGATAAAGCCGTGAACAATTCAGAATAGATGGACAATTTGTACTGGTAAAATATCCAGGAAAAGCCGTGAACAATTCAGATTAGATAGACAATTTGTACTGGTAAAATATCCAGGAAAAGCCGTGAACAATTCAGAATAGATTGACAATTTGTATTGGTAAAATATCCAGGAAAAGCCGTGAACAATTCAGAATAGATGGACAATTTGTACTGGTAAAATATTCAGGAAACACCGTGAACAATTCAGAATAGATAGACAATTTGTACTGGTAAAATATCCAGGAAACACCGTGAACAATTCAGAATAGATGGACAATTTGTACTGGTAAAATATCCAGGAAAAGCCGTGAACAATTCACAATAGATGGACAATGCGTACTCGTAAACTATGCAGGAAACACCGTGAACAAGTCAGAATAGATAGACAATTTGTACTGGTAAAATATCCAGGAAAAGCCGAGAACAATTCAGAATAGATTGACAATTTGTATTGGTGAAATATTCAGGAAAAGCCGTAAACAATTCAGAATAGATTGACAATTTGTACTGGTAGCATATCCAGGAAAAGCCGTGAACAATTCAGATTAGATTGACAATTTGTACTGGTAGCTTATCCAGGAAAAGCCGTGAACAATTCAGATTAGTGTTGAAAGCGGCGTTAACTACCATTCCTACAAATAATCCACTTACGTCACGTGGAATAATCCCCCCCCCCCCCCCAACATAATAAACACAAACTGTTTACCACGGCTTTAAACTCTACTCTACTCTGTTTGAACAAAGAAACAACTGTTTGAATAGTATCGGAATGTGTTCATCTCAATCTAAAGTTGTAAATTTGAACCTGTCCACGTGAAAATATATACAAGTTGGAATTTAAAACTATTGTAGGTTCATATCACTTCGGCCGTCTGTTCAGTTGATTCAGAAACTAATAAGTTTTACCGAAATTTCTAACGAACCTATGTGAGTTCCATATAAACAGCGTATATCTTGAATTCAATACAGGGATGTGTAGGCTAATCTGGACATATACTTTTCACAAAGGTGAATGTGTACCTTTACCCATGGGCTAATCTTATTGTATTCATATAAACGATACACCCCCGTTTTTCTTATTAGCTATATATTTATCCTTTACACATACGGACGCTTTATGACGAATCTGTAGCAGGCAACTTTTGAAAACATTTTTAAAAGAGGCGAATACATTCATAATAAGCAAATTCGCCTATTGTTACCATGTGTCTTACTTCATACAATACTTGTTCTTTTATGTATTGAGTGTTCCTTATTTTTGTTCATATATGTTGCCCGAACTCACAATTACCGAATTTACAGCCAGTACCGGGATTAGGTTTGTAAGCAAGGAATCGTGATAAGTGTAAGCCGCCGTGATATAACTACACATTGTTTAACACGGCGTTAAACCCCAATAAAATAAACACAAATTTATCAAAGGGACCATACCATTACCGTACACTCTGTGAATAAAGAAACAACGGTTTGAAATGTATCAGAATGTACATCTTTATTAACAGTTGTATAAAGTTGAGCCTGTCTTGGGAAAATAAAACAGTTGGCATTTCTTACCAGCGTAGGTTCATATCACGTTGGCCACATACATGTACTTAGTTTAAACAGAATGTTCACATGTTTAATGAAATGCCCAACGAACCAATGTAAGTACTTTATGAAAAGTGTATACATGCATCACATTGTAGGAATGCATCGGCTGATCTTGACCAACACTATTCATAAATAAATTAACGAGTACATGTTTCTTTATCTATGGGAGGATTCATTTAGTATCGAATACTTGTTTAAATTGACCTCTTTTCTTCTATTTAACTATTTATATTTCTCTGTCCAAAATACAGCAGTTTTATGACGCGGTTGCAGAAGAAAACATGGTGACAAGAAAAGAATATAATCTTAAAGAACATATATCGCACAACCAGATATCGTGTTTGGATTGTTATAAGTAATCAAAAATATATAAACAGTATGCATTTTACAAAAATAACTTAAATTTCAATTACCCTTTTTATTTTATTTCATTTTTATAATTCAACAGTAATTATGATTATGAAATGTCCTCATTTGCGGGAGGTTGTGTGTCTAAATCGTGAATAGTTGGCTAGTTTCAGATATCATTGTTTATAACCATTATACGTCTACAATTAAGACCAAAAATCACATTAACCCTTTCCCACATACAGCAAATATGCAGCAGAATATATTTTTTTGGGAAACTCCCTATAAATGAAAGTACAAAAATGAATCGAGTTGAAAACATTGTAACGAAAGGAAAAAAAATTGTTTTGGACAATTTCTTCTTTTGTCACTATGCTTTCAAAAACCCGCCTGTTGCAGAGGAGTCAGATAGAGTCTATATGAGGGAAAGGGTTAAATATCAAATTTAAAGGTGTATCTCAATCTGTATGACGTCAATACCTATTGTTTTAAATTATTGGAAGATGTAAACTTTATTCGCATATCAACTTTGAAACATAACTTTGTGATTCATTATTAACTTGGTCAACAACGTGTATAGCTGTTAAAAAGTTGTGAATTCCTGATATTTTGTAGTAGAATTGGATATTAAAGAATTTATCGCCAGGAGAAGTCATTGTAAGTTCATTTTTCGGTTTGTTTTGTTTATTAAACGTCAATGATGCGCTATTTGTATATACATTTGTTTTCGCTATGAGCGAAGTTGTTATGAATGGAAACCGTCAACGTATATGTAGTAAGTTATTGCCTGAAAATTATGTTGTGTGAGATGAATGTTCGAGATAGTAATTAAACACAAATAAGAGGAACTGGCCGCCGTGATATTACTAAAATCTGCTTTAAACTCCAATCAATCATTTTCGGTAACTGGAAAGTCAATAACATATATGTTTAGCATAAGGTTCAGATCATATAATCCTTTATTTTAACTGTATATCTGCTTTTTCTGATATAAAATCTTTTACCGAGTCGACTGTTCGTTTAGGGAACGATTGTACTTCGTAGTGGCTATTATATGTTAGAGGTGAATCTTTTACCGAGTCGACTATTCGTTTAGGTAACGATTGTACTTCGTAGTGGCTATATAGGTTACAGGTAAATCTTTTACCGAGTCGACTGTTCGTTTAGGGAACGATTGTACTTCGTAGTGGCTATTATATTTTACAGGTGAATCTTTTACCGAGTCGACTATTCGTTTAGGTAACGATTGTACTTCTTAGTGGCTATATATGTTAGAGGTGAATCTTTTACCGAGTCGACTATTCGTTAAGGTAACGATTGTACTTCGTAGTGGCTATATAGGTTACAGGTGAATCTTTTACCGAGTCGACTGTTCGTTTAGGGAACGATTGTACTTCGTAGTGACTATATATGTTACAGGTGAATCTTTTACCGAGTTGACTATTCGTTTAGGTAACGATTGTACTTCGTAGTGGCTATTTATGTTACAGGTGAATCTTTTACCGAGTCGACTATTCGTTTAGGTAACGATTGTACTTCTTAGTGGTATCGTTGTATAACATATCACGATTACCTGTGTGTTCATAGTCGTAACGTTAATGTATAACATATCACGATTACATGTGTGTTCATAGTGATAACTTTGTATAACATATCACGATGACCTGTGTGTTCATAGTAGTAACGTTGTATAACATATCACGATTTCCTTTGTGTTCATAGGGGTAACGTTCATGTATAACATATCACGATTACATGTGAGTTCATAGTCGTAACGTTGTATAACATATCACGATCACATGTGAGTTCATTGTCGTAACGTTTATGTATAACATATCACGATTACATGTGTGTTCATGGTCGTAACGTTCATGTATAACATATCACGATTACCAGTGTGTTCATAGTGGTAACGTTCATGTATACCATATCACGATTACATGTGAGTTCATAGTGACAACGTTCATGTATAACATATCACGATTACATGTGTGTTCATAGTGGTTAGGTTCATGTATAACATATCACGATTACATGTGTGTTCATAGTCGTAACGTTGTATAACATATGACGATCACATGTGTGTTCATAGTCGTAACGTTGTGTACCATATCACGATTACATGTGAGTTCATAGTGACAACGTTCATGTATAACATATCACGATTACCAGTGTGTTCATAGTGGTTACGTTGTATAACATATCACGATTACCTGT
>JAUELF010276741.1:0-10611 GCA_031471495.1 Clinocardium nuttallii | reverse complement strand
TTGACAAACATATATGCACTTATTGTTGCAAATGCAAGAATGTATTTTCAAGTTTTAAAAAGAAGACTATACACAGATGCATCGAATTGGATCAACAGGCATCAAATTCGCCAACTGCGACACAGCAGCATAACCTGAAAAAATCACCTACATCATCAGGAAATCGGCAAGAATCTAACCAACCTTGATCAACACATGATGCTAGCAGATGTACAGAAAACCAGAAATCATCCATCAATCCCAGAAAACACACACTAACCCAGTATATTCAGACACCCACTCGTCACATTTCATCTTCATTTAAAGGACTCGCCTCCGAGCCTGTATTATACCTAACTATTGAATCTGCTGTTACTGAAAACAGATACTTTAAACAAGTCACAGATCATTGGCAACACCAGAAGTGTTTTCTTATGAACATACCATTCAAACAACAGATCACTTGGATAAACAATTCCAAACAATTAACAACACCAACAAACATCAAAGCCATTGGGATGGATGGTCATTGTTTCTACCGGGCCATATCATTTATCATAACTGGTTGTGAAGACTCTTTTGCAAAAGTACGATTAGCTATGATTAACCATATGATGAAAAACCAATTGTTGTTGCAGCCTGTACTTCCATCAAACACCAATATTTCTGCTTATATATCCGTGACCAGAAGACTCAAGACAATGGAACTTGAGCAACAGAGGTAGAAATATATGCTATGGCCCACTTATTGACCACAGATATTTTCACTCATACACAGCCCCATGGATCAGACAGATGGATTTGGCTGAAGCATTCTGCCGTACTAGTTGACCAAGACCTACAGCTCCATCCTGATAGCAGTATCTACCTGATACATGCCAATAGAACCACTATGAAGTTGTATTAGATGTTATGACATCGTTAACTCTACGAAACCAACCTCTCACCTGTATGGAAAAGGTTTTAAAGGAACTGAATCACCAACAACAGATGTCTTCTAAAAAATAGCAATCAGTGAACAAAGCTCAAAGCCAAAATGAAACATGTAACCAGAACAGAAGTTCCGGTGCAACAGGGACCAAGAGTGTTAAAAGCACCAGAGAAAGGGAACGCTTGAGAATAAAAAGAGAATCTAAGCAATACAGAGAACGAGAGTTAGCAAAAAACTATGTAACTTGGAAAGTCATGAAAATGAAAAAGAAAGTCAAAAGAAAAGGAGAGAGTCGGATGATTACAAAGACAAAGAAAATGCCAAAAAACGTAACAACAGTGAAAGTCATGAAAAGGAAAAAAATGTCAAAAGACAAAGAGATAGTCAGATGATTACAAGGACAAAGAAAATGCCAAAAAACGTGACAACAGTGAAAGTCGTGAAACGAAAATAAAACGTCAAAAGAAAAAGAGACAGTCGGCTGATTACAAAGACAATTAAAATGCCAAAAAACGTGACAACAGCGAAAGTCATAAAACAGACAAAAAACGTAAATAGAAAAAGAGAGAGTCGGATTTTTACAGAGACAAAGAAAATGCCAAAAGACGAACGTGACATCAGTGACGACCATTTGATTGAAAACTTTCACAAGATTGATGAACATGGGCCTAATTATATATGTACATGTTGTGACCAACTATGGTACAGAGAAAGTGTGAAGTTGGCCACAGATACAATCACCTCAGATCTGGAATTGCGAGGCAAAGCTTTAAATGGCATTGTAAGTGTAGACAACAAGGAATGGATATGTCACACATGCTGCAGTGCAATACAAAATAAACAATTACCGTCTTCAGCTACACAAACTGGTGTGATATTTCCAAACAAACCAAGTTGTTTGAATTTGACAAATTTAGAGGAACGCTTAATTGCTCCCCGCATTTCTTTCATGCATTTACACGAATTACCCCGGGGTAGACAGATAGGCTTGAATGGAAATGTGGTTATTGTACCATCTAATGACAACAATACCATCATTCAACTTCCAAGAACTTCTGATGATAACGAGACTATAGCACTGAAATTCAAACGTAAACTTTCATACAAACACCATGTGGATTTACAAACAGTAAGGCCAGGCTGTGTAAGAGAAGCACTGAAACACCTTATAGACAATAGTGAATTATATAAAGAAGAAGGAATTGTAAGGAATAGTGACTGGGATCTGACTTCACTTACACACCCAGATTTCGAGGACACAGAAGAGGACAAAACAAAAGATAATTGGGATGAGATAAATTTAAATGAATTGCCAGGAGGAACGATGGACACACTGCTACAGTCATTGGACATGCACACCGAAGCAAACAACATTAATTCGTTTGCACCAGGGGAAGGCAACAAACCGATTAGCATATTCCTTAATAAACATTCAGAAGAACTTTCATTCCCAGCGGTATTTTGCGGGGAAAAGCGACAAAACAGTAAAGCTAGTTATAGTGCAATTTGTAAATCGGAATTGAGAAGGAATGACAGAAGAGCTGCCGGACATATCTCGAACATATTTTTTAAATTTAAAAAGCTACAGGCAAAACATATATTGGATAAAGCCAGTGTTTGCGTAAGAAAAATCAAATGACAAGATGATATAACAGCTGAAGATGTTCGAACAGACGAGAGTATAACTAGACTGTGTCACCATGACGAAGGATACAAAATCCTGAAAGATCTGCGAGGCTCACCCACCATACTGGCAAAAGGTAAAGAACGAGATATATGCTCGTAATTCGGATATTGGGAATACCAACATGGTTTGTCTCATTTTCTTCAGCCGAAACAAGATGGCCTCATCTGTTGAACATCCTTTCGAAAACTGTCGACAGAAAACAGCTATCAGCATACCAGATTGCAGAACTTAACTGGTTTGAAAAGTCCAATTTGATAAAGAAAGACCCTGTCACATGTGCTAGGCACTTCAACCATCAAGTTAAAAGGCTAATGCATGATGTATTACTGACCACAGTGAGTCCAATTGGAAAAGTAATTGACCACTTCTATAAAGTAGAATTCCAGATGAGGGGATCACCACACATACACAGCTTACTTTGGGTTGAAGGCGCACCGAAACTTGATGAAGCAGAAGATAATTTAGACAAAGTATTAACCTTCATAGACGAAAATGTGACATGCAAACGAGATCCAGAAATACAACACCTTGTAACGCTTCAAGAGCATGGACACAGCAGAACTTGCAGAAAGAAGAATAAAAACATCTGTCGTTTTGGATTCCCATTGCCTCCTATGCCTAAAACATCTATACTAGCACCTTTGGAAGAATGTACACCAGATGAAGAGAAACAGCATAAAGACAACTGTGCCAAGATATGCAAAGTGCTAAATGGATTTAAAAAAGGAGTTGGCATGGACCTTAGACAATTTTTGGAATCCCTCCATATGGATGAAGAACAGTACTATATGGCAATAAGGCCATCGTTATGCAGTAAGAAAGTGTTCCTGAAGCGGTCAGTGAATAAGATCAGAATCAATCCCTATAACAAGAAACTACTGCAGTGCTGGAGAGCTTACATAGATCTACAATATGTGTTTGGATCCGTTGGCCTGTGCAATGTACATGGTATCCTACATTGCAAAATCCCAACGAGGTATGAGCAATCTGTTATTCCGTGCAACACAAGAAGCAAAGGAAGGCAACAGCAACCTGCACAGTCAAGTACGAAAAATAGGACACAAGTTTTTGAATCACGTTGAAGTTTCGGCACAAGAAGCAGTTTACTTTATCCTAGGGATGCCACTGAAACAATCATCGCGACAGGTTGTATTTGCCAATACATCTCAAAAAAAAGAAAGAGTTGTAATGCTGAGGAGTCTAAGTGTTTTAAAGAATTTGCCAAGTCATTCCCAAGATATTGCTGCCACTTCAATATTGCAACGATATTCAGACAGACCAAACTCCCTATCGGTGCTATGTCTAGCTAACTTCTGTGCCGAATACGAAGTTGTTTATGGAAAAAGGAAGAAAACCGCTGATGTAAATATTACCTCAAACTCAGACGATGAGGATAGTGGAAATGAAGACAGCCTGAAGAATGTGTTCCAGTTGAATGATGGCAACAAACTGTTGAAAAGGAAAAGATCGGTAGTGATACGATATGTCCGTTACCAACAATCAATGGACCAAGAAAATTACTTCAGAGATATATTACTATTATTCCACCCATGGAGATCAGAAGAGAAGCTTATTGGGGAAAGTGAGACATACTCAGAAGAGTTTCAGAAATTGGCAGCAATTGATGACACAATAGTTATGAAAATACAGGAATATAAGCACAAGTCTCTTGAATTGGATGCAGCAATAGCAAATGTTGAAACATTAGATGAATCCGCTTTAGAGTATGGCTGGGATAAAGTTGCACCATCAGCACAAACAATGGAAAGGGAGAATGAGGCACTAAAAGACAGTAACGTTTTCCAGGATTTAGTACATCCAACAGAAGAAATCAAATCATACACACATATTAACAGCGATAAGCAAGAACCAAGCAAGGTTGACATCATGTTAAATTGAGTATCTATACCTAATTCAAAAACTTAATAATGAACAAAGAACATTTTTCATGGAGTTTTTGCATCACATGAAGACAAAGGAATCTCCCATCCACGCATTTCTGACCGGGGGTGCAGGTGTTGGAAAGAGTGTAGTTGTCAAGGCAATATATCAGGCGCTGATACGGTTCCTTAATCTAGGTGCAGATAACAATCCAGATGAACCCAAAGTGCTACTATCTGCACCAACAGGAAAGGCAGCATTTTTGATAAATGGACAGACACTTCATTCACTCATGAAAGTTCCAGCCAACCAAGGATATACCCAGTACAAACCACTAACAAGTGATAAGCTCAATACACTTCTTGCGCGATCTAACGGTGATGATACTAGGACGGTTAAAACATTTTCAACAATACTTATTTATAACCGTAACAAATTGGTAACCTCTAGCGCGGATTAATAACTGTCTTTTTTTGTCTGTTATTACAAAATTAATTTCATGACATTCTAATATATTTTGCGTTTCATTTTTATAAGTATCCCGAGTCATAGACTCATTAAATTGTTCCAGTACTTACATTGTTGCATTCATTGTTTTGTAAACTGAAGAGATGAATGTGTTATTCATGTATGTAAATTCCACCGGTCACGTTAATAAACACTTTTTTCTTATCTTATCTTACATCTGGCGAGGATAATCTGAATGATTTGAAGAGTGTCATCAACCACCAATAACAACAACATACATCAGGACATTTCACAAGCAATTTCACAACAGACATTTCATTGTAAAGTTTTACAAACATTTCCAGGTTTTGTACCATGCCTTCCACAAAAGCAGCAAATGAGAAGGGGAAATGTGGGGAGGCCAAGAAGAAGATCAACCGAGTGCCTGGTGAAGCGGGGGAGCAGAAGGAACAAGATGGGACAGAGACACAGCCAGAACAGGACCCTGGGCCGTATGCAGAGGATGATATTGAGTCTCCAGCGTATTGTGGAATTATATGAAGTCTATCCATACTTCTATAATCTGAGACATAAGAAGTACCGCAATGCCAAGCTGGGGAAGGCGTGTCTAATTGCTATGGCGAACCTAGAAATTCCGCGATATAATCCCACGGCGATCCCTACGGCCTGTAAAATATAGGGATACGTCCAAAGGGTGACATTGCGACCACAGCATATATTCTAAGATACGCATGGAATTTAAATTATGAATGCCTTTAATTGACTGGTTTATGTACATGGAAAGGGCAATACTCCAATCTCACGCGTCGGCCAGTAGACTTTCACAACACTCTAGTTTTAACCATTGCGACACGGTGCATGCATCTGAACTTTGGACTTTTAACTAATCTTCAACGTTATGAACGAATTTGTAACTTTTATCAAGATGTTTCACAGGAACTTTGGAATGTTTTTGAATTATTGAAACAACATCGCTCATAGAAATATCGGGTACATTACTCAAATTATTAGTCCAACCTGGGTCACGTAAACCTTTTGACGCCATGTTTGATAGTCGGAAATCGATAATTCGAAGCGTTGTGCGTTGCGTTATAAGCCTCGTTTTTGGTTATCTCACAATGAGGCGTGAACAGGGTCTATACAATTTTTTGCTTTGCATAAAATGTTAAATAAATCAAAGTACTGACAGCACTAAACCAATTGGATATTCAAGGTAGAAAACAAAATCATTTTGTTTTAGGCTTGGTTGTCTTTCCGTAGACGAACTTGACAAGTGGTGAATCATCTAGTAGACGTGCAATTGCAAACGGTATAAAGTTCTTCCTTTTTGTGGATACATATATAACAATAGGAAGAAGCTAATATCTCCCTTGTTTTTATTGGACGTATTGTACCAATCGAATTTAACGTTATAGATAACATTTGGCTTTTAAAACATAGGAAAATGATCATCAAGCTTACGCTCAACTTTATAGAAAATCTCAATTGTAGAAAGTGATGGAGTTATGATAGATAAAAGCTTAAAGTCACAAAGACGTAATGTCTCAAACAAACTAGAGGGAAATGTCAAAAGGTCATTACCATTCGTGAAAACTGGCGTTTTCCCGAAAACATTGATCTGTGAATCTGTTGGTGGTGGTTTACACAGTGTAAAAATGGACAACAAGCAGTGCTTAAAGGGCAATTCGTATGAGATTATAACTAGTGAAAATAAGAAAAAAATCAAGGACGTTCTCAATGTATATGACAATTCAATGATATCTGACAAGGCATACCATGAGCTAGCATATAGGTTCTCAGAAATGCCGAGAAAAAGTCATTTAGTAGCATGCCGACAAGACGAAAGCGTTAACTATGAAGTTGACTCCCATGATCGTATCTTAGTATTGAAGCAGTCTTCATTAAGGGGCGTATTCTTCGGAAACAAGGAACACTGCCAGACAAAAAAAAGTTAAAGTATCTGATGACGGAACACGAGAGAGTAAGAAGTCAAATTACGTGGTGCTCTCATTGCTATTGTTAATTGCGACGAATATACGAAAACATGAGTTCATTAGTATCACCTGTATTCAAAGAAATATAACAATTTACATGCAACTGGATACTTAACCATTGGGGATTCATATGTAGATGTGGAGTTCCTTATAGGCGGCGACATGACATTTATCCAAATCATCTTAGGTCTGAACGGTAGCCAGGCAACTTATTCATGTCCCTGGTGTAAGGTACCGAAATACGACATAGGCATCCTATCCGCAAGGTGAGCTTATTACATTGAACATGGTATAACAAGAACCATCGACGAATTGAAACAAATATCCTCTTCGTCAGTAAAACAGAAATTTCAATTTATTCACAAACCCCTCCTCGCTATGTGCCCGGCGAGCTGCATCTTATGGTGCCAACTGATATATTGCCTAGAAATATAATCACAGACGGCATGTCAAAAAACGATTACGCATAGCTTACAGGTGGGCACACGTACCATCTTAAATTAGTCGTGAACGATATCAATACGTGGGGAATTGTATTTTAAGTGTCGACTTCAAAGACGGGGGATCCTGTGTGGACTTCATTAGTGGGTAACGACAAGAAAACATCCCTTCTGAATATTCGAAACTTAATGTCGCTTGCCAAAGATGTGAAGTGTAGTACGGCTACACTAAATCAAGCCACGTTATTTTCGTCCATCTTGTAATTGTTTGAAACACGTTTGTTATAATATTAACTTCTTTCACTTGCTTTTGAAATAGAATCTGAGTGGTAAACATATCTCGAACCAGGTTGACCGGCCTCAAGACTATTAGCATAGGTAGTCGACGTCTGGTGATATCGGCGGCAATGAGTGATAATAATGAATGATAATCTTAACTGCCCTCTACCTAGTGTATAAGTCACGTCATGAGAAATGGCAATAGTATTGTGAAAAACCCGAAGTGAACTCTGCAAACAGTGTAGACTCTGGGGTATGAAAATGTGGCAATGGATCTGACCGAGTCCTGTTTGACACGTGTCTGTGACTTTTTTGTTGTCCAACATTAAGACAAACAATGAAGACATTGCATTACATATTGTGACTGGTTAAGGTTTAATCTTTTTATGGGGGAATGCAAAAACATATGTGATAGTGGTGCTTGTATATTTTGTAATTTACATGCCGCTTTCAACAATATGTCAGGTAGTTCAGAGTATATCCATTACATTTATATATGTCCAACAAGAGCGGTGATCTACGCATGATAGGAGCTCACGCCCAACCGACCGTGCTACGTACTCGAGTTAAATATCCTCTTGGTATTGAAGCTTCGTGTACAATTGTATTGAATTCCACCTAGTGGTTTGTACGAAATCGTCCGGACAACAAATATGGCTTCCGACCGACAGACACAAAGTGACTCCTTTATACCCTCCAAAATTATGTTTTTGGGGATATAAAAACGTTAAAGCAAAACGACATAGTGATGGAAGTATTGCAACATATCGCAGACAATAGCATGTTCTGTCTATTTGCTAAAAGCAAGTTCAGACAAGATTATTTGGCTTATAATGGACCACACCACTTTAAAATCGGATATATGGACATGTTTATGTGCTTAACATATATAATACCAACAGATAGCTATAGAGGAATAGCGTATATATGTAAACACTTTTGACTGTATCATTGATGATAGTTTGTACTTTAACTGCTAATTCATGATTTATTGATTTAAATAACAGGGTCGGCAGAAACCGTGACTGTATTGAAGATAACAATATTTATATCAAACAGCCGGAGGATTTTACTCCTACATTGCATTAAATAGAACAAGCAAAGTCTTCAAAGTAAATGAGAATGACAAACAACTATTGAATTGCTTTATAACTACAGGCCTAAAATAGCACATTTATAGTTAAAACATTTAAACAATAACAAATATTGTTCAAGGTTTAGTAAGATTGTCAGCTTCAAACATGTATGACTGTTGTGCGCAGTTTTTCATTTTACGTCAGTCTTTCGGATGCACCATATGCCTTCGTTTTACCGGTCGAATAAACAATCTTTTTCTTTTGTCGCCAAGTATTAATAACCAGGATTTGACAAGGATGACGGCAGGATATTTCACGTAATATGTGTGAGGTTTTGCCATTACGGCCGGTATAACACAGCTGATCATGTTCCTATTTTCAAACTAGTCAAGGCGTTCCCTTGAATATATTCCCAGTGTATTTTGTAAGTAAGTAAGTAAACTGTTCACTAAATGACATCCTGGTACCAGTGTATTTTGTAAGTAAGTAAGTAAACTGTTCACTAAATGACATCCTGGTCCCAGTGTATTTTGTAAGTAAGTAAGTAAGTAAACTGTTCACTAATAGATGACATCCTGGTTCCATTAAAAGAACATTCTTTTATACTAATTTTAAAGAACGCCTTCTTTTCAATTTTCCTGCCAAATGTTTAAGTCACAATCGCCTATATGTTCAATACATCTGGGGTTAGCATTAAAGGTGCGGAACTCTAGATGGAGATCAACATGTTAAAATGTTGACACTTCTGCAAATAGTGTTAATAGTGAAAGAAAATGTAAGTAAATGTTGGAAAACTGTCAATTGAAAGTCATGAAAATGCACAACATTTGCCTTACTGGTACGTATGTCTACCCAGTTAAAATGAAGCATAAATGATTAATATTTAGATGAAGTGGAATTATTACTTTAATTTTGATCAAGAATTATGATTCTAATATTCAATGACAACTTTTGAACAGTTTTAAAACTTTGACAATAATATCTAATTTCTGGAGTTCAGCTTTTTTAAGACTGACCGGCAAGTCCGAAAAATGTCAAAGTCCTCCGCAGCAGGCTTGATGTACATGGGGGAATGCTAAAGGTGCTGAACTCCAGTTGGAGCTCATTATTTTGAAATGTCGAAACGTCTGCAAATAACAAAGTAAGAAATAAAGAGTTAAAAACTATTTTGGCAATAATATGGAAAACCAGTCAATTAAAACTTTAAAAAGTGTAGTAGTTGAATAAATTGCGTTTACTCCTTCGGGCTCAAAATTGAGATGTTTGGAAATATGAACCAGTAGTACTGACAACTTATCCCGGAAATGCCGTGACATGAATACAAATTTGCTGATAGAGGCCTAAAACACCATACAAAACACACTCAAATGGAATTGAGATCTCATCCGCACAATGAATGAGGTCCTGTAGATGGTTGTAATACCAAATTTATAACCATGAGGAATAGGAGAATAAATAAGAAACATCCTTGTCTGACACCGGTAGTTGCATACATAGATTATATTAGGGTCACAGCATGGATGACTTGAAAGAAGAAACAAACGTAATTGGGTTGATGTACAATGGATGTGATTTTTTCTGGAATGCCCACACAACTCGGTGGCCAATACTAGAGCCTATTTGCCATCTCTAAGTATGCCATTCATGTGTTTGCTTCATACTAGCTATTGATGTTTTGTGGAGTATGAATTCATTTAACACAAAGTTATCGTTAAAAGTCCTCACTCTTCCACTATTTACCCGATTATCAGCTGAAAAAATATAAGAAATAAATATATAATATGACACCTGGGCCACTAATAAGAAATGGGATATTTGACCACCAGACTCTACTGGACTCTACTAGACTCTGTTTAGAGATATCCCTCACAGTAAG
>JAUELF010276730.1:0-10611 GCA_031471495.1 Clinocardium nuttallii | reverse complement strand
GGTTATCCATTTAATTATAGAGATTTTCTATTTTTTGACAAAATATGTTCAAAGTCGTCTGCTGCAGAATTGTTGTACAAGGGAAAGGATTAAGTGGAATTACAAAGAATATATACTGTACCTTTAAAGCATTTACTCTCTCCTGTGACAGTCTTTCATTGTCTGTCTCTAAAGAGTGAATTCTTTCTTGTAAATCTCTCATAGCATGAATACAATGATTAAACATGATTTTGATGAACTGTGTTGAATCGTCCCGCACTTTTAAAATGGCAGAGCCTAATTGAAACTGAAAATATATATATAGCATTTACTTATAAACAGTAAATAAAAACCTTTTCCAAATACAAAAACAAATCTGCTGCAAACGACTTTGAAATATCTAGGCAAAAATTATGGAAAAAGAAATTATGCAAATTAAATTGAATTGAAAATACTGTGGCAAAAAGGAGAATGGCTCATTATGATCAATTTCTCCTTTTGCCACAATGTTTTCAAAAGTTGCCTGCTGCAGGTGTCAGAAAGTGTCTACATGTGTTAAAGATTCATGAAGACTTCGAGGCCAATCTGACAGTCTAACTGGTTATTATTAACCTTTATATTAATCCAGGATTGTCAATTGCATGCATCAAGCACACAACTGAACAGTGTGATAAACATTCTTATTAACACTTTCTTGAACAGTATAGATCTCAGAGGCCCATCTGACCAGGTGTGTTTATTGTATCCCTTTTCAAAGGGTAGATACAGTGTAATGCATATGATTATGCTGAAGAAGACTTTTGAAAACGATATGGGAAATGGAGACAATGCTTGTGATAAGCATCTAAAAATGGGAATGCATCAGGTCAAGATATTTTACATGTCGTTAACCTAATATTAATCTAGGATTGTCAATTGCATGTGTCAAGCACACAACTGAGCACTGTGATAAACATTCCCAATAATCACTTACCAAAACAGAATAGATCTGCTGACAAGTTTGAAAACAGTTTGGAAAATGTATGTAACAAAACTTATGTAATGCGTGTGTCAAGGTCACAACTAAACATAGTTATAAAACATTCCTATGAACACTTTCCTAAATACAAAAGATCTCCAGCAGATAACTTTAAAAAGTCTTCTTTTGTCACTATGTTTTCAAAAAGGCATCTGCTGCAGAGGCATCAGAAAGCGTCTATATGAGGGAAAGGGTTAACAATACTATTCTTGTAGAAGGAGTGTCAATCTTACAGTTATATCTTCAGCGGGTACATGTTTTTTCCATACAAAGTTGACATCATCTTTCTGGCGTTTCAGTTGAAACTGAAACGTATCCCTGTCGTCCTGGTGACTGGTTAGCGCATCTACTGTCTGCTTCACATACTTATCTAAGTCCATCTTACGTTTGGCAGATAAACTGTCAAGGTCATCTTCACTCACTAGTAAGGAAATAAAAATGGGAATCTCTATTAAAGTTCAAAGTACAATTATTGAGAAGATTTGAGCAAAAACTTAGAAGCAAAAGGATTTTTTTCTCATTATAAGCGAATATTCCTTTACCACGATATATATGGGATCCAAAATTCTATTCTTCTAAGTGGTATCATATGCCAAGTTATTTTGATTTCTGACAACACTAAACAAAGTTGTTACAGCTATTTAAATCATATTCATGACTGAAAAAAAAATGAAAACAAATTCAGCGCTGAACAATTGCAACTGTAAATTAACCAAGCTTTTACATTATAGTTTCTTGTAAATAACAACATCTATGAGCACGCTCCCATGGTCAAGTTTATAAATAGCATCATATATTAAACCTGGTGTGTGATCACAATTATTGATTTGAAAACAGTATTGTTGATGTTTGCTGCAAATGTGTCAACATACAACAGTTACTATATATGAGTCATACCGTGAGAAAACCAACAGTATGGCATCTGCGTAATGTGTCGCTCAGATATGCCTGCGCTGTCCGCTCAACCTGATACGGGCTGACACATTCAGTCTCCGAGGTATAGAGAAATGATTTCTGAAACAGGAAATCCACAAGAGGCGAATAGTGTCTCTCCGGGTTAACCTGCGGGGTATGTTTAGACTGATCCGGGTTGGTACTTTTAGCAGAGGCCATAATGTTGGTTTTCTGGCGAGACGGCTCATAAAAATTATGTTAATATATTACATATTTGTGAAAACTCCCCTTCCCTGTCCATACTATATGTTAATATATTACATATTTGTGAAGACTCACCTTCCCCTGTCCATACTATATGTTAATATATTACGTATTTGTGAAAACTCTCCTTCCCCTGTCCATACTATATGTTAATATATTACGTATTTGTTTAATCTCCCCTTCCCCTGTCCATACTATATGTTAATATATTACGTATTTGTGAAAACTCCCCTTCCCCTGTCCATACTATATGTTAATATATTACGTATTTGTGAAAACTCACCTTTCCCTGTCCGTACTATATGTTAATATATTACGTATTTGTGAAAACTCACCTTCCCCTGTCCATACTTTTCCATTTGTACACAGTGAGAGTTCAAATCCTTCTTTCCCTCCATTCTTTAGCTTTGTAAGTAAGAAGCATTCTTCATCCTCTTTTGTGACAAATCTGATGAACTCAAAGTCCTCCATGTTCCTGTAAATACAACAAAACATATTCCCTAATCAAGAATACAGTTAACATATCATTATTTTACTTATTCTATTTTTACTGTAAAGTTTGTTTTTGTCCATATTTTCCGGCTATTAGAAATGTCTCCAGAATTTTGTTTTAAAATGTTTTACGCCATTTTCAACATTATTTCAGATATATCACAGCGACAATTAACTTATTCATGATCCCTCAATTAAGATTGCAAATTCTTTAGATCAGTTTTTTAATAATATAAGTCAAACTTGTGTGAGCGGTCACATGCAATCAGTGGTCACCGGCTTTAAACGGTCACTTTAAATCCCTCCCAACCAATTAAACTCTATAAACTGGCTTGATCAATTGCCACACTAATTGGTCAAGACTAACTGTAATATTATTCATTGTGTACAGCGGTCAATCAACATGCAACTTGGATTGGCAAGGTGATAAATTATCGATGTTTAATACATACAGGTAATAAAGCTTACTGTGACCAGAGACAAAATATAAAATATATTATAAAATCTTATCTATGTCTCTGCTGTGACATAGACATTATCGGTTTTTTTTCATACAAGTAATAGCTGTTTACATCTAGGGTACTGAAATGAGCTGAATGATCGTTGCATGATTCATCAACAAGAAGTTGCGATTTTGGTATATTTTCTGTTTACTTTGTCGGGCAAAATTGATAAAACTGACGAGTTTATGAGCGTTTTAGACCGAAAGACAATACATTTATATATTAAAATGAAAGTAAATTTCCACTCAGAGAAGCCCCAAGTCATTAGATAGTCCTATTAACATTTTAAATTGAAAGACCATCAGATTAAATTTGTGAAAAATGTAGACGTATATTCGGATGCTGTTTTTTACGGATACGCTGTTCGGCGAATTTCGAATTAAATTAAAAAAGATAGATTGCATGATGTAATAATTGATAGAAAAAAGCTACAAATGTTCATAACAATGTTTAAATATAATGTTTAGGCTAATAGCTCAATAAATAAAGAAAAAAATTGTCAGAATGGGCAATTCAGACAGTGACTGCTGTGAGATATGTTGTAAATGAGCAGCAATACATAGAGCTTATTTGTTTGTTTTGAGTGGATATGGAATATATCTCATTGAGAAGTGATACAATTGAATATTTTCATGAGCGTAGTGCGAGTGAAAATGTTACAATTGTATCACTTCGAGTTGAAATCTATTCCATATCCACTCAAAAGAAATGAAAAAATATATAGTAATGTCTTTTCATTTTATGATAATTGATGTAATAAATGGAATTATTTGGTGTCTTCGTACCTGTTCGCATGCGGACGAATCTGTTTGAATGTATTTGTTAACTACACAATGTTAGACAATGACAATAAGTAAGATTTGTTAAATTAATGGAATATGGAATTAAACATGGGTATAGATAAGATAAGGTTTTTATCACATGACAATGCTTGTATCCGATCTAAAAGTATACCCATTGTGTATTTCTTTATATATAAAATAACGTGTGTAGTACGGGTAAACAAATCAACGGCAATGTTTCCCATCAATAGGTAATGTGTATGAACTTTGCAAAACTTTGCTATACCGTCTTTCCAAAAATTGTGTCCAGAGTGAATTTTTCGATGCAGTCACGATTCTCCTATGTTTTGATTGGATGAAAAGAAAAATCGAAACAAAAAAAACTTCTACAGAAAATAATTAAATATGATAATACAAACTCAATAAAGGAACGAGCAAGGGTTTTTTGACTTTCCGGAAGTTACAAATAAAAATTCCTGTAATATGACGTCATTTCTATTAGCGTAACGCAAATGATGAATAAATAACCAAAAGTAAAACAACAGAAATGATAGGAAATGTTAGCTTAACCTGTCACAAATGTAGTTCAGTAAATTATGGAATCATTTCATTTGAAGAACTTTATGAAGGGCAAGTTGATTATTTGTTGTACATGGTCTCTCATCATAATTTCATGGATTTAAAATCTTGGCCATATTTTAAAGTTAAATATAAGCTTAACCTGATGATTTTTCTTTTCTTTTCTTAGGTCGGTAGGACTCGTAATTGACGTAAATAACTGATTGTGCTGCAAGCAAGGGGCTAACTACAGTTCACAGGGAACTAATTACCAATCACAAAAGTTAATAAATGTTTACCCGAAATAGGTAGCACCTATACTCATATATTATTATTGCAATTGAAAAATGATAGTTGACAAGTCACAAATGTGGTTCCATTCATTATGGAATTATTTCATTACAAGAACTTTATGAAGGGCAAGTCAATTATTTTATATACCCGTCATAATTATTTCACGGATTTAAAATCTTGGGACATATTTTAAGGTTGAATTTATACTTAACCAGATGATGACTGTTACGTTTATTTGCTGAGGATGGAAGGACCCTTAACTAACTCACAAGCAAAGCACTGCTAGTGCTGCAAGCAAGGGGCTAACTGCAGATCATGGAAACTGATTACAAAAGTTAATAAATAAATGTTTACCCGAAATAGGTAGCACCTATACATTAATGATTGTCACTAGTAGTTCTACATTTTTTTACTTTTAATTCCTAAACTTTTGGTATGGGTGATAGTTTAGGATACACTTTAATAACTTATGCCTCTTATCTACATCCCTGCTACAATGTAACAATTTAGACACACACAAGACAATACAGATTGGTTAAATTACAAATTTAGCAATGCATAAAACAACAAATGAAGGACTTAATTAATGCTTACCGTAATCAAAAAACCTCCAAAGAATTACAGCTAACAAACCTCACAATTTACGATACAAAAAAGAACGAGTTCCAATTAATGTAAATATAGTTAAACGTCACTGTACTAATATTCGGATATTACTAGTCCCGAAATGATAATCAACAAAATCCCGAGGAAAGTTTCATTAATCAGTTGAAACAGTTGTATAAGTTTTTAAGTTTACAAAAAATCCTTCTTCAACAAATATAAACGATGGTATTCAATCGTAGTCCGATTGCTTTAAGAAATATTCTTTGAAAATCTTAGGCAATTTTCACATATTTTTTGGTCTCATACGACGCCATCGGATATTTCCTTGCCAACATACCCACAATGCAATGCATACTATTTTAACTTTTAATAATGGAGAGTTTCAGATTATGCGGCATCCGACGCAATATGCTGTCTATAGATATTGATTATAAAGTGCAGTGCGGATTTCCATACAACCGTTTAAAAGTATTTTGAAAAACTGTTACATTATGAAAAAAGTTGCTTTTTTTTTACCCCTAAATAACGTTGACTATAATCTCTATTGTTCGTATTTTTAATGTTTTCACCTTCTTTTTTAAAACGTCTTTGGAGGAATAGGTAATCAAATTGTGTCCTAATAAAATATCAATTTGGCGTTTGCTAATTAGATCTTTGTTGACTTTTTCTCTCTCAATTTACAGGGAAAAAAAGAATAAAATTTAACCTTTACCAATAAACGCAACACAAACCAAATACTTCTCCGCGTTTTAGACATTAAAAAAAACCTATATTACCAGACGCTCATTACTTTACGTTAAAAGAAAAGCGTTGGCGTGATTGTCAACTAATGAGGGGGGAAATCAAGTACCAACTGTAGCAAATTAAATCGCAGACAACCATCTGTTTACCAGGTAAGTTTACTTTTAATAGCAAATTAAGGGATATTTGTTTAAAGGATTTCTTAGTGTGTGCCAAATAAAACTGTAAACACTGAATAAATTTAGATCTCCTAAGATCGTGAGCCTGAACTTGCATGAAAGACTAATTGAACTCATGAACTAGGATTACCAGCACTGGTATACAGAAGGCAAAGGACAAATTTAGTACAGACATACAAACTAGTAAATGAAATCAACAAAACATTGATGAAACTGCTTAACATGAGCAACGCTGTTGAGACAAGAGGGCATAAATACAAAACATAAAGACCTAGAGCAAATAAATTGATAAGAAATCAAAGCGCCAATGGCAGCTGCCCGTTTTATTATAAAGGACGCTTCTCAGTCCTAAAATGGAATTTTGCAATGTTTAAAGTGAAAGCGGGATGAGGTACAAAATTAGAACTTTTCACTAACATGATTGTAAACCTCGTAAACCTCGTAGTCACTGTTTAACTGTGTAGTTGGAAAATAGTACGCTCCGACCTACTTTACATGGCAGATAGAACGCGCAATGATATTTACTATCTGCCCAAACACGAAGAAAGATAATATATAAATATTTTAACTCTATTTAGATATTATATCGATAAATCTCAAATTTTAGTATTAATCCGGTACTTTTATTATTAATCATGTCTGCATATATATTGGACGGTTTAACGGATGTGAGTAAATTAGTTTGCATTAAGGAATTTTTTTTATGGACTATGTAAATTTTGTTAGTTGTTGATGTTTCTGTTAGCATTGTGGCAATTGTCAAACCAATCACCACAATAACTGGCTCATGAAGACCAATTTCTCATTTTCCCGCAATGTTTATAAAAAAAAAAAAAAAATCCCCAGAACTATAATTATCGAGTGCTTCTCTTCAGACACTCTCATAGTAGAAGTCTATCAAACATCATACCAGTTAAATGGTTGAGTGTATAGTAAGGATATCAACCCTTTTCCACATACAACGAACCCTCAGCAGACAATGTGGAAAACATTCATGCAAAAATATAAATGAAAGATAAATTATTAAATAGAAATGAAACATTGTGGCAAAAGGATAAATTGCTCAATATTATAATAACTAAATAAGCAATTCTCGTTTTGTCAAAGTTGTTTTCAAAAATCGTCTGCTGCAAATGTGTTCAAACATGTCTCCAGATGGTAAAGGATTAAAGTACTTTTTACATTCCTTAAAGGTGACGTAGACAATCAATACATCCTTTATTCTAGTGTTTGTTTTATTTCAATACCTTGTGATGTGTAATTTAAATTATTGCCACACTACTCTTAACTTTGGAATTTTGGGAACAAATACATTTTAATCAAACTTTGATTGCACTAATAATTTGGTATGCGCTGCTATGCTAGACTTTAGTATACATTGTGGAAAAAACAGACAATCGCTTGTAACAAGAAAACTGATTTGTTGTGGTATAATTGGAATGGTTTAAACACTTTAACTGGTTTCTTTAAGCCAAGTCTAAGCCAAGTCTAAGTACATTTGTACCATATTAACCCCTTTCCCACATATAACAAATCTGCAGCAGATGACTTAGAAAACATGTAGGCAAAAATATGGAAAATCCCCATAAATGAAGGTATATATAATTGAAACAAGAGGGCCATGATGGCCCTAGTTTGCTCACCTAAATTATACAATGTACTGCGATGGAAAACAAATCAAGACAATTATTCTGATTGCAACCTCCAGTGTTAACAAGATTTTCCTTCATTTGGCCTTGTGATCTATATTTTTGTTTTATTCCAACATGGACTAGATATCATCAAGACAACATTCTGACAAAGTTTCAACTTGCTCAAAGTAAAAATTTGGGGGGGTTAACAGTTAATTAAAAGACACTATTGTTGGTAAAAATCTTGATTATATTGAATCAAAGGCTAATTTGATGTCATCATGAACCTTTGGCCCAGATACATCAAATTTGCAGCAGAAGAATTTGTGCAAAAGGGAGGGTGAAAAACCAATGAAGAGTAAGTGTTAAATAACCAGATAAAGACATTGAACCTTGTGATATAAAACTCTTTCATGTTGTTTTGTAGTGTTGACATTTCAGGATATAGGATGACAGGATGAAAATTTGAATCATAAATAAGATACATGTATATGAAGTACTTTCAAAAAGTTATTTCCTGCAAGGGTGTCAAAAAGCTTAAGTGTCCAGGGAAATGCATAAAAAGTAAAAACATTTAAGCGTTTCCCACATTCAACAAATCTGCAGCAGACGACATTGAAAACATGAAAGTAAAATTACGGAATACAGTTGAAAACAATGTGGCAACAGGAGAAACTGCATAATGTTTTCAAAAGTTGTCTGCTGCAAATGCATCAAACAAAATGCATCTGCAATTGGGAAAAGGTGACATTTAAGTTTAGTAAATGCAGTAAAAGTACACTTACAAAATGTATTTAGCAATTTGTTTGTACCAGTACTCAGTCAACAATAACGTAGACTGGGAAAAGTCCATTATAGTTAAAAGATTTTTTATTGGGAAAATATGTATCAAGGGAAAAGTCCATTATAGTTAAAAGATTTTGTATTGGGAAAATATGTATCAAATAGAGAAATAAAGATTTCTTTTGTTGGTCAAAAATAGATAGTATATGACATGTGTCAGAAAGAGGGTGTGAGAGCAGAATAGATGACCAGTATATAACATGTGCCATAAAGAGGGTGTGAGAGCAGGATAGATGACCAGTATATGACATGTACCAGAAAGAGGGTGTGAGAGCAGAATAGATGACCAGTATATGACATGTGCCAGAAAGAGGGTGTGAGAGCAGAATAGATGACCAGTATATGACATGTGTCAGAAAGAGGGTGTGAGAGCAGAATAGATGACCAGTATATGACATGTACCAGAAAGAGGGTGTGAGGGCAGAATAGATGACCAGTATATGACATGTGCCAGAAAGAGGGTGTGAGAGCTGAATAGATGACCAGTATATGAATTGTGCCAGAAAGAGGGTGTGAGAGCAGAATAGATGACCAGTATATGACATGTGCCAGAAAGAGGGTGTGAGAATTCACTGATTGAGTGCCGATATACATGTATATATATATGTCAAAGAGGCGAGCGATAGATAGATAGATACTTCAATGCTAGGGACTGATACCAGTCTACTATTAAAACAAATTAGAAAATAAAACATAGCCTATTTATAGAAAATGGGTGTGTTTTTTAAATGGATTCATTGGTATGTGACCAGGTATTCAAAATGATGGGGCCCCTTTCTAATTAATTCACTTTTCACAATTTAACAAGATCGCTGATGCTTTTTAAATTAATTTCCAAAACATTGTGGAGAAACAAGTAATGAATTATGTCCCAAATTTTGACTGGCTAAAAATGTAAACATTGTGGCAAAAGGAGAAATTGCAATGAGGACCATTTCCACAATGTTTTTCTGAAGTCATCTGCTACAAGAAACTTTTAGTATATTGTCATATATATATATATATATAAATGTGTTTAATTAAGAACAGTTGAGCTAGGACAAAGAAGGGTCTGATGGCCAAAAACGTTTTAACCCTTTCCCACATACAAGATAACTTTTTTAAATACATTGTGGCAATGAGAAATTTCTCCGTTTGCAACAACATTTTCAGCTCTTTTCAATAATTATGCTTTTATTTATTTAGATATTCCACATTTTTAACTGAGACGTGTTCAAAGTCATCTGCTGCAGATTTCTTGTATGTAAAAAAGGGTTAACCATAGATCCCACATTCTTTTATCAACCTGGACAACATATCTTATAATATTATAGATCTTTTCCCACATAATTATATCAAATCTGCAGCAGACGACATTTAAAACATCTGGACAAAAATATAGAAATCTCTGTTTGTAAAAGTGTATTTATTGAATAAGGTTGAAAACAAAGTGAAAAGGGAAGAATTGTCCATTATGAGCAATTTTTCCTTTTGTTACAATGTTTTCAATATTCGTCTGCTGCAAAGACTTCAAAGTAGGAAAGAGTTAATCCTTTCCCTCATATAGATGCTTCTGACGCCTCTGCAGCAGCTGCAGACAGCTTTTTGAAAACATAGTGACTAAAGAAGAAATTGCTCAAATTGAGCAATTTCCCCTTTTGCCACAATGTTTTCCACGTTTAGGCATATGTAATCCATTCAATTATAGAGATTTTCTATTTTTTGACAAAATGTTCAGTTGTATGCTGCGGAATTGTTGTATGAGGGAAAGGGTTTGTTTGTTTGTTTGTTTGGAGTTTAACGCCGTTTTAACAGCTTTGGTCATATCACGGCGGTCAGTGCACCTAC
>JAUELF010276721.1:0-10613 GCA_031471495.1 Clinocardium nuttallii | reverse complement strand
TGACCAAAGCTGTTGAAAGCGGCGTTAAACTCCAAACAAACAAAACATATTGTGTGGATTAACCCTTTTCCACATATACCAAATCTACGGCAGACGTCTTTGAAAACATTTACGTAAAACTATTATAACTCTATCAATGATAGCACTATCGTCTAATAAAGTTGGAAACTTTCTGACAAATGGAAAAATTGCTCATCATTGGTCCTTCTCACCATTTTTGTTAAAAGCCGTCAGCTGCAGATGCTTCACATGAAGTATGTATGAAGAAAAATATTTAACATATAGTCATGCATTAGCGAAATATAGCAAGTAAAATAAATGGTGTGCCAATAAACCTAAATGTTCTGGACTGATTCTAGTCTATAGAGTTAAATCTCTACAGATCTCTACAAATCCAATATACAGAGAAACAAGGGAGCACAGTAGCTAAATAACCCTCATTTTCTGCTTCAGTGTGTTGCAAATAGTGCCCACGTTCGGCCTGTGTTTAGATAATTAACGATTTGTCCGTTTGACCGATGTACCAAATTAATCGGATGATTGTTTGTCAATTTTCCACTAGTACAATAAGCGGGGTCGTCTTCGTAACAGATAGAAGACCTGCTGGGTCCTTGTTAACATTGTTGACGTTTGGCTCGTAGTGATTTAGCCGTAACAGGCGAAAGAGTGCCGCGTTGTCAATTGCGAATAGGAAAGAGTTAGATAAGTGTGTGTGTGTAGGCACAGTATTGCCAGATCATACAGTACAGAAAGAAAGCGTATGCGTCTCTCTTTAAATTGTTGATGTTATTGATGTTAAATGAGTGACGCATCAGACGAAATAGGGCCTTGTTGAAAATGTTAAATTTATTAATGTATTGTTACGTTTTACGCCTCTTTCTAAAAGGTTTTAGTTATTTCACGGCGTTTCCTTTGAAAGTTACAAGTACTACTGATCCATTTATCCTGACACAAACCACTCAGTCGTAATCCTTACCACAAGAACCTAAGTGCCAAGGGTGGCAGCCATTACTACCATTTTTTCTTTGGTGTGACCAAGCCTGGAAAGTTGCTAACAATAAAGAGTTAGAAACGTCTAAGCGTACGTATAGTTAATCCATTGTCCACTTATATTAGATGAATATTAAAAAGAAAACATAGAATTGTAGGCAAAACAGTTTTATTGCAGATCCAGTGCATATTCATTCACCTGGGCCCATTACCGTTATGTAATCTCGGTCATGCGAAATGTGCACCATGTTCGACTGACCAGTCTCATATTTAAGAAAATAATTGTTTGGTGATTTTTACGCCGCTTTAAAAAAATAATTATACCCCGATGTTTCCTTTGTAAGTTACTAGTACTACTGGTCCATTTATCCAGACACGAGTCAGTTAGTCGTTGTGCTAACTTCGCAACCCTGAGTATCGAAGAGAGCGCCCATTGCTACCAGTTGTGTAGATTCTCTAACATGTACGTCGTAGCAGATGTACAATTTTCATATAAAACATATACTGATTAAAATTGCCAAGTGTTACCTTTTTCTCGTTGACATGCGTCTTCTTACTGTTGAGGATGCATGCTAAATGAGACATAAGCAATGCATGTTGTCAGTTTAATAGCCTATTTGTGATTTATTGTTTTCCAACATATACATTTATATACGGACTGCATCGTTGGTAGAAAGGATAGAGCGGGCAGCCGAGGATTTGATTCCTCGTCAGTGCATACTCAAATATATAGGAGTGTAAGCATTTCTACTAACTCGCGTGTATCAGGATGACTTACATCGGTAGTACTGGAAATTTAAGCAGAAAAACAGTGGTATTACATTATGATTCATTTAAAAAAAAAAAAATAACAAAATATAATCATTCTCTTTCCACTTTGATAGCGCATTTGTTCTATATTTTCTAACATACATGCGTGTTTGTTTGCTCTCCGGAACTATAGTCTATAACACATTGTTAATAACGGCAAGGCACTATTACAATACACAGTTGGTAATACGAAAATACCGCTGCCAGGAAGATAGATTTTCTAATATTCTTAGGTCAAATTACATCGTCTCGCGTCTTATAATGGCCGTATTATGTATACTTCTCTTTCTGGTAATGTCGCAAACTGCTGGTTCTTGGTGAATCAATTTCGTCCATTTACATTTCTACTTGAATTCTGGGAAATATATGCTATTATTCGAGTGCGTCTGCTCTCTTCCATTGTTCCGGTATATCACGGCATTTTCCGGCTAAGTCACGGCGTTTTCCGGCTAAGTTTTATTCTGACACCAGCTAGTCAGTTGAAATGTATTGAGCGCAAAGGATGGGGGAGCCATTAGTTCCATGGTTTTAAGTATTTGGTTCGTCCAGCCGGATATTGAATCCTCGACCTCCTTCACCCGAGGCAAGTACTTTTAAACTACACAACAGGGAGCGGTCCCAGTTCAAAAAGAGCGGTTTAAATTAGCCTTAGCTTTTTCATTACACTTGTTTAATCATATCTGACTGATGCATGTAATTTGACGCTATTTTACAGAAGAGTTGTAAACATTGTATGTCTTATAGGCGACCTGTGCATCTCCATATATATTGATAGGATGCGTAGATTGATCTGGGTCAACACTTATCGTAAAGGACGATAGGTTCGTATTTTCGAGGAGCATAGCTTATTTTATACTTGAAATGATGATAATGTTTGCCAAAAACAAAGTCATTTTATATATTTGACAGTAAAACATGCGATCAAAGCGTATGGACTCTAATGCGAACTACAAAAATACACAATTTGTAAGAAAAGCATTTTCGTTTTTAGATATCGTTTTTTATGAAATATATTGATGTTGTCAGTTCGTGAGCATCTATTGTAAACCAATAAGATTATGAAAGAGATATTTTAATCAAAACCTGTCACAGCAGCACGTGCACTTCGTGCTGTTTTCATAATAATTACCTCATTCGAAACTATTCGAAACGTATTAATCGTGAAAGCGTATACACTTGGAAGCCAGTTGATCGATGATTACGAACAATGTCTTACATCCAGAAACTACGGTTCGGGTGACGATAGAAGCACGGGGGCGTGGCGGTGAAATCACATTGCTACAGGTATTGCAACATATTTACCGCTTCATTATGTGATGTATGGTATATTCGTCTATGGCAGTGAAACATTCACACCTCTGCATACACACATATCTCTGGGAAGAAATAAAAAACATGTCTTACCGATGTGCTCTAAACCAGTGGATAATAACATGTATTATCCCTTTTTTACATACATTGCATTACATGACCTTGACTTTGGTCTGGTACAATTATATAATGGTATAAATTGATAGAAGAACGGGGTATCACAATGCTATGGTATTGCAAAATGTATATCGAACACTCTGTGATATAGTATAGTCTTGTATGACAGCGGAACATCCAACACTTCTTCACACACATATCTCTAGGGAGAAATAAAAACAACATGTCTTGCTGTTGTGCTCTAAATCGGTGGATAATAACAATTATTTCCACTTTCTTTATATACATGACATTGACAATGTTCTGGTACAATTATGTAATGGTATCAATTGATAGAAGAGCGGTGTTGAGTGGCGATGGAATCCCAATGCTATAGGTATTGCAACATGTTTATCCTTTCATTCTGTGATATGGTTTATTCGTGTATTGGAGTAGTACATCAACACTTCTGCATAACCATCTTCTCTACATTCATTTAAATTGCTCTGTAACAATTGTATAATGGTGTTAATTGATAGAAGAACGGTGGCGATGGAATGCCAATGCTACAGCTATTTCAACATGTTTACCGTTTCATTCTGTGATATGGTATATTCGTCTATGGCAGTGGTGCATTCAATATTTCTGCATACATTTCTGCATACAGACATATCTCTGGGGAGAAATAAAAACATGCCTTGCGATGGTGTTCTAAATCGGTGGATAGTAACAAATATTACCCCCTTCTCTACATCCTCGTACATTGAAATTGCTCTGGTACAATTGTATAGTGGTATCATTTGATAGAAGAACGGTAACGATGGAATGACAATGCTACAGCTTTATCGTTTCATTTTGTAATATGGTTTTATTGTTTATGGGAGTGGAACATCCACGCTTCTGCACACAAGTATGTCTAGGGAGAAATCAAAACAACATGTCTTGCTGTGGTGCTCTAAATCGGTGGATACTAACAACTATTACCCCTTTCTCTAAATACATTACATGACCTTGACACTGCTCTGGTACAATTATTTAATGGTATCAATTGATAGAAGATCGGGGACGAGGCGATGGAATAAAAATGCTACAGGTATTGCAACATGTTTATCGTTTCATTCTGTGATAAGGTTTATTCGTGTATGTGAGTGGAACATCTAACACCTCTGTATATCTCTGGCGAGAAATATAAATAATGTCTTGCGGTGGGTGCTCAAAATCAGTGGATACTAACACATATTACCCCGTTATCTACATACGTTACATGACCTTGACATTGCTCTGGTACAATTATGTAATGGTATCAATTGATAGAAGAACGGGGGCGTGGTGATGTTATCAAAATGCAACAGGTATTGCAACATGTTTCTCTTTTTATTATGTTATTATCGTATTCTTGTATGGCAGGGGAGCTTCCAACACTTCTGTACACACATATCTTTGGGGAGAAATAAAAAATAACATGTCTTGCCGTTGTGCTCTAAATCGGTGTATATTAACACATATTACCCCGTTCTCTGTATACGTTACATGACCTTGAGATTGCCCTGGTACAATTATTAAATGGTATCAATTTATGGAATGACGGGGGCGTGGCGATGAAATCACAGTGTTACAGGTATTGCAACATGTTTACATTTTTATTCTGTGGTTATGGTAGTCGTGTATGGGAGTGGAACATCTACACTTCTGCACACATCACATACCTCTGGGGAGAAATAAAAAAACAAGTCTAGCCGTTGTGCTCTAAATCAGCGGATAATAAACAATATTACCACGTTCTCAGCATACATTATATGGCATTGACATTGACCAGGTACCATTATATAATGGTACCAAACAGGCCAATATCACAATTCGCATAGGTTTCTTACTCTCCAAGAACTGAGCAGGGCCGCAGGCCAGTGATTGAAACATGCTTTGAATCCTTTCTTGTATATAACGACGTGGGCTATTAAATCCAGGGGTCGTGGGTCCATTATTTCCGATGACTGATCAAATTCATTGTGGCTTGCGCCATTCGTCTTCCACCATTGCCTAAACAAGTTTATGTTGTAAGGTAGCAAGGATTTGGTGAATAATGCTGTGTGGGGTACTTGTGCGAGAAAGCCAGAAAAATACGTAAGGCGAACAGACCGACGTGATATAAGTAAAATCCCGTTGAAATACTGCGTTAAACTCCAATACATCTAGTAACATTATGTGTAACTTTTCTTATTCAGTGCGGTTGTATAACCATAGCTTCGATGACTGATCCTCCTTTTTCCACAATGTTTTTGAACGTCTCCTACTTCACAGCATGGGTATGCCGTTGGCAAGGGTGTTAACATACGAATCGGTAGATAGTTGTGTATCCGTCTAACATGTAATTCGATTTTCGTATTGCGTGACCAATTTGGTGACAAATCATGAAGGTGTCATGTAGGTCATATTCGGAATAATTACACTCCCGTTGACACAATGACAAACTATATGAGAGGGGGGCTACATGGAAAACAACCTATAGTCATTGGCCATCAATGGATTCATTTGACTTTCCACCTTTTAAGAACATGTTATCCATGTTGGATATGTCAATTCTGATTGTCTCGGTGACGGTTGTAAACACTCGTATGGTTTATATGGAAAGAATGTAGGCAGTTACCTGGTAAAGATGTTTTGCGGAGCACGGTTGCAAGAAAAGCAAGGAATAAACCACGTTAAGTAAACTGGCCGTGATATAACTAAAGTACCGTTGAGAACAGCATTAAACTCTAACCATTAAAACTATTTGGACACACGTGTTTGCATCTATTGGAAAATATAGAAAACCCTGTAGTGTGTTTGGTTTGTTTGGGTTTTACGCCATTTTCAAAATAAATTCAAGTATCTCACGACATCAGTTCACTTATTCATGATCCATGTGTAAGCCAACCAGTAATAGGCCAGGAAATATATCTTACCGATTGGGAACTCCCCCGATTACTGATGCGACTGTCGATCGAACCCGAAAGGGCCGGTTCCAAATCCGCGACGCATACCACTGTCACGGTGGATTCCTAGAAATTCCGATATAAATCGCTGAGTTCCATGTCCAACACTCGACACGCTTGCCTCGTGAACGGTGAATTCCTAGAAATTCCGCTAGGAATCACCGAGCTCCATGTTCAACGCTCGCCTCGTGAACGGTGATAAAGATAATTCCCAAAGCCTCACAAACAAATTACATATTCTATCCAGATTTTATCGAGTAATCTAAAAAAAATCTCTGCCGGCTTTAGAGAGTCCAATATTTGCCTCGCACGAAAGACGACGCGATGAGATAGTTGATATAGTGTACACCGGAACACATCAATTCAGTTGAACATCATGAAATACAATGGCATTAATTGTTCTTTATTTTGATCTTGAACAGCAAACACCGCATCGACGATGTAGTGGTTACGGCGCCAGCTTCGCGAGAGGAAAACGAGACTTCAAATTAGGTGTAGGTAATCCGAAGTACATGTACTTAAATATAGTAAAGGTGTTAACCTTTCCTATCGTTATTGGTGTCAGGCATGATAGAACAGAATATAATACTATTTACTTTATTGCACACAACAGTTTAATATCAAACGTTAAACAAAAACAAAAACATGCAAAAAGACAATGAATTGACCAAATAGCCCTACGTTTTACTCTTCCCAAAATTGTTTTTATAATGTACCAGTAGTACAGGATTCAATTCCACCAACTTAACTAAGCGCCAAGTAATACCTAAATACTTAAAAGTATATCTTATCAGTTTTGTTTTCCTAATACAAATGCCAAAACAGTTACTTTCTTAACTAGTATTGTTTGTCAGAAAGGTTACGATTTATGTCAACTTAGTAATTTACTTAAAAACATTCCACCATTCAGGTTTTTAATTTTTTTTCGGGAAAACAAAGATGATGAAATATTTATTTAATTATTACTTAGCGCTAAGTCATGTTGGTTGAATTAGACCCCGGTAACTTACTCAGGGTACGCCGTGATATAACTGAACAATTGTTGAAAGTGGTGTAAAACAACAAACACACAAACATACATATTTATTCGAGAACCCCGAACACATGATTAAATTGTCAAAAAAGGATTTAATAACTTGTTATTGCATCTCTGATGTAACCGCCTAGTGGTAGAGCGTCCTAATATGGCGCGGGAGGTCGCGGGTTCGATCCCCGGCCGTGTCGTCCTAAAGCTAATTATGAACAATTTCTTCTTTTGCCAAGACTTTTAAAAAATGATAGTAATGGCTGCCCGCATGGCGCTCAGGGTTTGGGGTTAGCAATACGATTGAATGGCTGGTGACAGACCAGTACTATTGGTACCTTATAATGATATGCCGTGATACAACTGAAAAATTGTTGAAAGCGGTCTTAAACACATACTAGCCAATCAACGATTCAGTCGATATATCTGGTATAAAGACCTGGTTCAGAGTCAGTTCAAAACAACCACTATGTGTTTTCTCATGAAGGAACTATTTTGTAAACTGACCTTGATATGTATACATCATGCGATGGTCGAATACTACACGGGCACAACTTGAAATAATCCTCCCCTCAGCCACGATTTGTTTGAGACCCCCGGACCACATGGTTAAACGGTCAAATAAGGATTTAAGATCCTGGCATTACATCTCTGATATAAAGACCGGAGTCAGTGTCCGTTCAAAACAAACCGATATTCGTATTCTCATGAAGTCGGGAAAGACAGGGAATAAGAGAATGGAAACAATATGTGTTACGCTCTTCGCCGAACACGAATGATTATCGCAATCTGTAGTTTTTATAATTGTGTTATTTACTGGAAAGCTTTTTCGTACAGGACTATATAGCGAGCAGGGAGAGTTTATCAGTAGAAAATACACTCTCTTCTGCTTCACGTGGCTTATAGTCACTAGCCGTTTGTAGTTTGTATGAAGATGGATCCATACCGAGATTAATACAGCCAAGTCTTTTTTTTACGAGGGAAGAATATAATTTGAATAGCTCGTCTATTAAAGGAATGCATTCTTCGTGTTCATACTTTGGAATATAGTTACACGTTGTTTCGATCATAATATTATCGAGTGAATATCGTAATATGTATATCGTAAATTATTAAATTAAATATCAATTTCATATTTGTTTTTAAATTACATACAACTTGGAATTATACGAACGTCCTGTGACACTGTACTTACAAGCGTATTCAATACTATTCAGTGATAATATTATGTACGTTGGATACACTTTTGGATAAATAGTAGTGCTCGTCGTAAAAGATACTCGTCACAATTATTCTTTTCAAAGAAAAGAAGTTGTTGCATTGTGTGCGAGTTTCTTTATTTTCCACGTTGTTGTTTGATTATTAAACTGGATTAATGTGAAGCCAATGTGATGATATATTCGGAATAGTTGTGTTATACCGGATAACAGGTATATCAGCGTTCATCTCTGTGTTTTATATCGGGTACAGTTGTAACTCTACGGGAAACTTTTCTTCTTTTTCTCCCGCTGGGATAATATCGCCATATCAGTCCTTCGCATCTTAGACATTTCATTTTTATATAATTGTCTGAGATATTTAGAATGTAGAAATCTATTTGCGTACAAGTTCTTCGTTCTACAATTTCCCCCAATTTATCTATCACACCGAATTCGTGCAATTGGTACCTTTCGTTTTTTGATGGGATATTTCATAATTATGTTTCGCGTATAATTATTTCTCTATCAAATTATAGTGACTAGGAACTATGATAGGGATAAATTGGTCTGCATGCATTTGCAGTTTGATCTTGGTCAGCATTGTTTTACAAATAATGTTTAAATTTAAAATCATGCATACTTTGCGATTCAAATGTCGGTCAAATACAATATAGCGATACGGGTATTAAAGTGAAATTAACAAGTCCATAGATAAACGTCGTCATTTCTGGACAGTAAAGGCTCGGATCCACCTGTATATCTACCCCGTCTTATCACTATCTATATAACTTGACAATCTGTTAACTGTTTTACTTCCGAATTTCACAATTCCATTTGTTCGTACAACAGTAAAATTTGGTAACATTTAAGTGACACTCAATGCAGATTCAGGTGAGACAGCCCGTCACGAGCTGTCTCGCCTGAATCTGCATTGTTTGTAAAAGCTTCTAATTGCCTTTTTTTAAACGATAGGGTTAACACGATGATGTAAGTAAAATGTAAACAGTGTATATCTGGACTAGACAGTGAGGACGTACATGTTTGTTTTGAGTTACACTGTCCACAACATTAAACGTGTACCTTTTCCCTAGGGTGGACCCAAACGAAGTTAACAAATTTGATTATAATTTGGACTCGGTTATACAAATTAGATCTACGAGCAATGGTGACTAATTTATATTCCGATTACTTCATATAACTACGGCTTGATCAGCTCCATGACTGTCCCGTTAAACGTTTCTTCAAACGGCCCATTTACTCGATGGAGCACAGTGCATACCCTGCTCGGACAGTGGAAATGTACAGGCTGGTCAGGGATGCACTGATGACAAATGCCGGAATGAATATTGTCCTGCTTATTTTATTACACAAGTATTTGACAGCTGACATCATGTAGGGGTACGGTTGTTATGCGGTTTATCTAATGTAAATTTCGTAGATTCTTTCGCTTTGATTGCATCTTTGGTTTGAGAAAAAACAGCGCATATCAGGTATCATATGTTTGAGTTTCATATTCTTGGAAATTAGTCGTACAACGTATTCCGTTAAGTTTAAACTCTCAAATTCTAAATATTACAATATATACCAACATGTATTGTCATGACAAACTCTCTTAAAACATAATTAAAATAAATGACAAACATAAATTGAATTAAATGACAAACATAAATTGAATTAAATATCAATATATAACAATTACCGCTTATCAATTATATTACGACAGGAGAGATTTAATGCCCTTAAATCACCCTACGTTCAACAAATCTACAGCAGAAAAGACCAAGTCAAAAACTGTTGAAATTCTCTTAACCCTTTCCCACATACAACAAATCTGCAGCAGACGACTTTGAAAAGGTCTAGAACAAAAGCACAACGAATCCCTTTAAATAAATGAACAATAATTGAATTTAGTTGAAAACATGGTGACAAAAGGAGAAATTGCTTCTTTTTTTGTCGCCATGTTTTCAAAAATCCGTCTGCTGCAGAGGAAAGGGTAAAAATGACAAATAAAAATTATTGAGTAAAGTTGTCAACATTTTTGCCACAATGTTCGTAAACATTGTTTTCTTCATATAAGGTTAAATTGTAAATGCCTCTAGGAAAAAGGTTAATTTAACATGTTTTGTGCACGACGTCATGAATACTTATGAAGTTATAATTTCACTTTTTATAAATATCTCTCTAAATCAAACACTCAAAGAAACACTTTTT
>JAUELF010276711.1:0-10613 GCA_031471495.1 Clinocardium nuttallii | reverse complement strand
TCGATCCCCGGTCGCGGCACTACGGTCATGATGGAGTGCCCTTAGGCAAGGGACATTTTCTAGCCTAGTACTGGTTTGTTTACCCAGGGATCATGATAGAAATGGCTTCCCTCCTTGGCGCTTACGGTTGAGCGGATATAGAACTGGCAGTTGAGCCAGTAAACGCGATGATATTACTGAACTACTTTTGAAAGCGGTGTTATCCCTTTCCCACATAGGAACATTCTGTAGCAGACGACGTTGAAAACTTATTAGCAACAGTGTGAAATATCTCCATAAATGAGGGTTTAATTATTAAATAAAGTTATTATTAAATAAGTGCTCAATTTCGCCTTTTTCACATTTTTTTTCAAAAGCCATCTGCTGCAACTGTGTCAGTATGCGTCTGCAAGTGGGAAAGGGTTAAACACCATTCAAACAAAACTGGCCACCCATTGCTAACAGTTATGTCGCCGTGGTATAACTGTAATACTGTTTAAACTGCTTTAAGCTACAATCAAACGAAACTGTTAAACTACACTCAAACGAAAACTGTGTTGAAACTATAATCAAACGAAACTGTCTTTAACTACACTCAAATGAAACTGTATTAAACAACAATCAAACGAAACTGTTAAACTACAATGAAACGAAACTGTGTTTAACTACAATCAAACAAAAATGTGTTTAATTACAATCAAACGAAACTGTTTAACTACAGTCAAGCAAAACTGTGTTTAACTACAATCAAACGAAAAATGTGTTTAACTACAATCAAACACAACTATGTTTAACTACAATCAAACGACACCGTTTAACTACAGTCAAACAAAACTGTGTTAAACTACAACCAAACGAAACTGTGTTTAACTACAATCAAACGAAAAACTGTTCGTTTAACTACAATCAAACTTAACTGTGTTTTACTACAATCAAACAAAAATGTGTTTAACTACACTCAAACGAAACTGTGTTAACTGTAATCAAACGAAACTGTGTTTAACTTCAATCAAACGAAACTGTTTTTAACCACAATCAAACGAAACTGTTAAGCTACATCAAACGAAACTGTGTTAAACTACAATAAAAAAACAACCTGTGTTTAACTTCAAGCAAACGAAACTGTGTTTAACTACAACCGAACGGAACTGTTAAACTACAATCAAACTTAACCGTTTTTAACTACAGCCAAACGAAACTGTGTTTAACTTCAATTAAACGAAACTGTGTTTAACCACAATCAAACGAAACTGTTAGGCTACATTCAAACGAAACTGTGTTAAACTACAATCAAACGTTACGGTTAAATTACAACCAAACGGAACTGTTCAACTACAATCAAACGAAAATGTGTTAAACTACAATCAAACGAAACTGGGTTTAATTACAATCAAACAAAACCGTTTAATTACAATCAAACGAAAGTGTGTTTTACTACAATCAAACGAAAAAACCCTGTTTAACTACAATCCAATGAAACGGCCAAACTACAATCAAACGAAACTGTGTTAAACATAATCATACGAAACTGTGTTTAACTACAATAAAACAGAACTATGTTTAACTACAATTAAAAAGAACTGTTAAACTACAATGAAACGAAACTGTTAAACTACAATCAAACGAAAATGTTAAACTACAATCATACGAAAGTGTGTTTAACTACAATAAAACAAAACTATGTTTAACTACAATCAAACACAACTGTTAAACTACAATAAAACGAAACTGTTAAACTACAATCAAACGCAACTGTTAGAACAAACATCCGAAAGCTTGTAGAAAGGTGCTATTTACAGTCATAATGAATAGAAGGCCTTGTGATACATACCATTGTTAAATATATAGATAAATCAATATGGTTGCAGCTGCATATTGTAAAACATGTCTGTGCATTGGAAACTTCTCTCCCGTCAATATTCACCTCCGCTTTAAAGAATCAATTTAAGCCCCTTTTCAAAAATATTAATCCCTTTTAGCACAATCAAAATGTTGATGCCTATCTTCTTTTCTGCTTTCTTTTCTATGTTGCTTCATGCGGTTCATTTAGTTACTTTTTTCAACAGAAAAGTTTGAGAAACTGATGGGAGGGGAGGGATTCATATACGGAAACGAGGGACTGGCGATAGGGAACGTTACATGTATATAACCATCCTTTAAACCTTGCTCTGTTGAATTCATACGAATGATAGCTGTGCCACAGTAGCTCAGTCGGTAGCGACGCGGGTTGTAAATCCAGAGGTTGTGAGTTCCAACACCAGCTCGGCCAACATTCTCTCCGACAAAAGTCCCCGTGACAAGCGTCATTTGTCTCCAACCGATGAGCTAACTGTATATGTGGAAACGCAGTCAGTTGCTTGGAAAGACTGTTGTGTGGAGTACAGGTGTATCTATCAATCAATCAATAAATAAATCAATAAATCAATCAATCAATCAATCAATCATGCGAATGATATCATCCCCTTTCAATGACCGTGCTTTACATAGTAGTTAGCCCTGTCCCGACTAACGGAAGCATTATGGCGCCTATGAAGCAGACGCTTTTTGAAAACATTTTGAAAAAAGGTGAAGTTGCTCGTATTGATGAAAATATTTACATGAAACTTTGTTGTTTTTTAGTTGAAATCCTTGAGGTAAACGGAGAAATTACTAATATTTAGCAACTTCTCCATTAACCACAATGATTTAAATTGTATTAAACAAAATATTGTTTTATTTAAAGATTTTCTTAATGTTTGTAAATATATTTTTCCAATTGGTCTGCTGCAAGTTTGTTATATAAGGGAAATGGTTATTAATAATCAATAACGGACTCCCATTTAGATCATGGTAATATGGTAAGAATAGGTAAGCTGCTCATTAATTGCACTGTTCAATAAAGGTTTGTGTTTGTGTTTAGGAAAGAAAACCTTGCAAAGTTGTAATTTAACCCTTTCCCTCATCCGACAATTCTGCAGCAGGCGACTTTGAACATATTGTGTCAACAAAATAGAAAATCTCTATAATTGAATGGATAACCTATGACTAAAAGTTGTAAACATTGTGACAAAAGGAGAAATTGCTCGTTTTTAGCAATTTCTTCTTTTGTCACTATGTTTTCAAAAAGCCGTCTGCTGCAGAGGCGTCCGAAAGCGTGTGTATGAGGGAAAGGCTAAAATAACTCGTTCACATATTCAACAAATTCAGAAGACGATTTTGAAAACATCCTGTAAAAATTATGGAGACTCTTTATATATAAATGTGAGTATGATCAGTGAAATAGTTGAAAACAATGTGACCGCGTGAGGGTATGAAAACGTTCGATATGACATTTCTTTTATAACTCGGGTTTAAGCAATCTCTTAATCACCTGTGAATTTAATTATGAATTACCAACAAATATGCACGAATTGTGATACTCGAGTCATTTTTACGAGAGCCCATTGATCCGGCGTTGTCATGGTAACAGAATACAACGGTCAAATCATCTAAAATATTTTCTAGTTATTGGTTTGGAGTGGTATGCGGATTGTGTTATATACAAACAGTGTTTGATTTAGAGCTATACAGTTTGGAATTAACTTGTTCTTTTCGTAGGTTATTTATCGTTTAATTATATCTTTAAATCAACCTGATTCTGACCTTTATACAAATGCATTTATTATAAATAATTTCATCTAACTGTTGACAAATTCTGTTAAACTTTATATTGAAGCAAAAACGACACATTTTAAAATAAAAATTCCCAAATATTGACACTTTCTGACGCCTCTGCAGCAAACAATTTGTCGCAAAGGAAGACATTTCTCACAATGATCAAAATATACTTTCATTTATCGGGATGTTCAATAATTGTTTCTATTTGTTTTACAGTCGTTTGCTGCAGATTTGTTGTAAGTTGGAAATAGTTAATAAATATATATGTTTAATGATATAATAATATGTGTTTGAACAAAGGATCAGGTGAATTATTGTGAGTAATTCCGACAATTAATTAACCCTTAACGGCGTTTGGAAACACTATGGTAAAAGGAGAAATTTCTCATAATGAGGAATTTCTCCATGTGCCATAGTGTTTTCAACTCAATTCATTACTAGTTTCCAAATTATGGTCTATGTGTTTCTTCAGTCGTCTGCTTGTTGTATGTTGGAAATGGTCTGTTTGTTTCTTCAGCCGTCTTCTTGTTGTATGTTGGAAATGGTCTGTTTGTTTCTTCAGCCGTCTTCTTGTTGTATGTTGGGAATAGTGTATGCCCATTAGAGGCTTTACGAATCCAGTATGTATCAAATTCACCTTCATAAAATGAGCCGTCTCGCGAGAAAACCAACATTATGGCATCTTCGTAATGTATCGACCAGCTCAGCCTGCGCTGTCCACGCAGACTGATCCGGACCGACATATTCCGTCTCAGGGAAATAGAGGTATAGAGTAATGATTCCTGAAACAGAAAATCCACAGGAGGCGAAACGTGTCTGTCCGGGTTAGTCTGCGCAGCATGCTTAGGCTGATCAGGGCCGACACTTTACTACGCAGAGTCCACAGTGTTGGTTTTCTCGCGGACGGCTCAAAGCATGATATGCTGTCGTACCACTCCTACTGTTGTTAATGTTGAATATTACTCCCTGTCGGGAATAGACCTAACATATTTCTATTAATACGTCGATACAAATCATAGTATGCTGCCTAACGGGCGTAAAATATAGTTTAACCCTTTCCAAAATGCAAAGGGGTTTTGGCGTATCTAAATTCAACGGCTCCTGAAAGTTTTATGGAAATAGGAGAAATTGCTTGCATATAATAATGAGCATTATATGAGTTTGCCACAATATTTTTTAATACTAATCCAACTTTCATTAATTTAGAGTGGTCAAAGTTTTGGCTAGAAGCTCTCAAAGTCGTTTGATGAGAGAAATTGCTTGCATATAATAATCTGATTTGTATGGTTTTGCCACAATATTTTTTTATTCTACTCTATAATCTAGCGTTCATTGATTTAGTTTTACAAACGGATTGACAATATGCCCTCAATGCCATTTGCTTAAAGGATGCTCAGTGTTGTTAAAAGGTTAACCTTGCCTACATAACTCCTAGTTCATGGAACAGATGTAAAGTAACAATTTCCAACATACAACAAGCTTTGAAAACATCAAGGTAAAAGTAGGGAAGCTTAATCAATTGATAGAGTTGAAACCATTGTGGCAAAGCAGAAATTGCTCTTTTAAAGCAATTTTGATTTGCCACAATGGTTTCAAACGTCGTCTGCTGCAGAAGCTGCAAAGGCATCAGCTAGCGCCTGCATGTTAACCACTGGTTTGGAATTCATGCCATTTATACAAATCCATACTTTTTGTTAGAATTGTCTTTCAGTTTTCTGTGTAATTTGTTAGAAATGTCTTTCATTTTTCTGTGTAATTTGTTAGAAATGTCTTTCAGTTTTCTGTGTAATTTGTTAGAATTGTCTTTCAGTTTTCTGTGTAATTTGTTAGAATTGTCTTTAAGGTTTCAGCGTAATTTGCAATCAGAAAACAATATTCATATCACAAAGTGCAGATCAGACCGATTGATCTGGAACAACACTTGTCGCAAAAACTTTTCCTGATGTACGGGTCTTTTTGTTTTTGGAAGTATCTGATGGAAGTATCTGAGACGCGTCAGCCGATATAAGCCCGTAAGTGCGAAAATGGTCAAACATACATTTGTGTACGATGAAGGTTAACCCTCTCCAAGATACAGCACATCTGCAGCAGACGACTTTGAAAAGTCTCAAGACATGTGAGTTTAATAGTAATAATGAGTTGAAAACATTGTGGCAAAAACAGAAATTGCTCCTTTTGTAACGATGTGTGGTGCTGCAGAGGCGTCAACAAACGTTTATATTTGGGAAAGGATTAAGAACCCTGTCCACCTACTCGGTATTATCAAACCAAAGATGTATAAACTATCACAATTACTGAATGCCCTGTGTAATAGTAAATGTAGATGTATATAAATCTGTAAATATGCACAAGTCACAATAATAAACGATTTACGTACTCACTTACTTACACCGGCAATACTTTACGAACTTCTATGACGGTTGAGAGTTAGTCGACGCAAATGAAAGTGTTGACCGTTCCAAAATACACAGAATCTGCAGCAGACGACTTTGAAAACAGTCTGACAAAAAACCAGAAGAACTCCATAAACGAAAAGGTGAACAATATGAAGTGTACAAGATGAAGTGTACCAGATGAGGTGTGCCAGATGAGGTTACACGATGAGATATGCTAGATAAGGTGAACAAGATGAGGTGTACACTATGAAGTGTACAAGATGAGGTGGACCAGTTGAGGTGTACCAGATGAGATGTGCCAGATCATGTATATCAGATGAGGTGTACCAGATGAGGTGTACACAATAAGGTGTAAACTATGAGATGTGTAAGATGAGGTGTGCCAGATGAGGTGTGTCAAATAAGTTGCAGCAGCCATCCATATGGCAATTATCACATGATGCATGTGCACTGTACAAGACACGTAGCTGTAAGAAAACTAATAAATGGCTGATCCACGTAATTATCTTACAAGAGGGTAACGCTTATGTACTTATCTTACAATGGCTTATCCATATACTTATCCTAATGGGGGTAACGCGCATGTACTTATCTTACAATGGATAATCCACGTAATTGTCTTACAAGAGGGTAACGCTCATGTGATCGATCGTCTTCGTTGATTATAATTTCCAGTGAGTCAACGTGAGTTCACCGTCCTCGCAATCGTCTACCTATACAACTTCATAGGGTTGCGATACCCACGCGAGCAGGAATATCTGGTTGACGAGGAAGACCACCACAAGCAGATTATCTCGGTTATCTAGCGACAGAGGATGGAACATGAACGACATACAACAATTGGTGGACAGCTACGTCAACCAAACGTGGACTAAGAAACAAAGTATCGTATCTGAAACTTTACTGCTTGTCAACAGAATGCATGCCGTTCACGTACTCATCACGAATTCGCCATAGCACATGTTTGAACAGTATCAAAATGTGCCACTAACGGTCACCTATTTTTCTTTCAGCCGCGAAGCCCATGATTTCACAAGGTTACTACTCTCAACGGAACGCGTTATCTAGAGCGTTATTATTAAATCAGCCGTGTTATAGAGAAAGCAACCATTGAGTGTAGACACATTTCTATTGGAACATACGTGTAAATCTGCAATTGCACTCTGTCTGTAATGCAGTATCTCGAATGTTCCTGTTTATACTTGTATAACGGTAGAGATCGAGATCAGAGTGCCCGATTGCACTGGTAATGTTTGTGTTTCGTTGAGCACAGCTAGAATAAATCATGTTCAGCTTGGCACGCATTGGGGAAAATCCAATTTGAGATACGGAATGGATATCTGATAATTCTTCCCCTGATTGGATTGTATGTCTTTATTGATGTCTAAGTGACAGGCTTTCTTTACCCTTACGTGCATACATCTCATCTTCAGCAATTAACATTGAAAGTATCGTTTTCTTAATTCGAAAATTATATACAAATGAAAATATGAGCCGTTCTCGAGAAAACCAACATTATGGCATCTGCGTAATGTGTCGACCAGATCAGCAGACTGATCCGGGCCGACACATTCCGTATTAGGGGGGGTAGAGTAATGATTCCTGAAACAGAAAATCCACATCAGGTGAAAGGTGTCTGTCCGGGTTAGTCTGCGCGGCATGCTTAGGCTGATCCGGGTCGACATGTTACGCAGAGTCCACAAATTGTCAATGTTGGTTTTCTCGCGAGACGGCTCATATAATTGTTGCAAACATTGTCGTAAACATAATTATTAAATATGACAAATTTCTCCTTTTGTCATTATGTTTTCCAAAAGTCGGTTGCTGTTTATGGGTCAACTATTGCCTGCATGCCAGGAAGAGCTTGAAGGATGATTAGTCTAGGGTATTTTTTAGTAAAACGACATGAATATTTATCGGTTTAATTTACTATTTGTTATAAAACCACATTTGTCAACGATTGTATGAATTTATATTGCGTTTTGCATGGCTTTCAATATTATGTTAATGATTCCAAACATGGCGTTCTGATGTTCCCACTGTGTGAATGCTTTAATTCACCATTGGTGAAAGTGTTTTATGAACGGTTATCCTGTTACATTCGGTCTCTTTGACGATAGCCGGTAATTTCCTATATTAACCTATTGTACCACATGATTTGATTGACAATATTATAAATTGAACACGTCTGAGGGAGATAAAAAAACATCTAGTTTAATCTTTAATAAAATTTGCAAATATGGCAAAATACACTTTTTCAAAATTCATTGCGTGAAAGAGTCTCTATAGACAGATACAGTCTCATAAATCATTCATAGAATATAATAGGCAAAACACCATTGTCTCGCGGAGAAGTATTTACCAAGAAAGGTTACATGTGTCATTTTCATACAACAAGCTGAATCCCTTCAGATAAACGGTTTTGCGGCGATAGCTGTTTAACCTCAGTTTTGACCTAGATGTTAAACAAACGATCTAACTTAAAGACTAATCAAATGTTGTATTTAAGGTAGTGGGAGCGTAATGCACTAGTCTGCAGATCCTCTATATCCTAGTATTTTCAAAATCTATATACAAATACAGGATTGTATGTGAAATATAAGGAAATTCTGACCACCAGTTACAGAAATATAGTGATTTCATATGCCCACCCCTCTTTTACAGAAATACCGTAAAATTGTACCGAGGGTATATTTGCAAAATGACTAATATTTTCAAAAGGTTCACATTTTGTATTCATGATATGGCTTAATATCATTCTGTTTACATAGGTTTAATGAAAAAAAGCACATTTAGAACTCAAACTACAGCAAAAACATATTTAAGGATGAAAGGTGTGGTTACCTAAGAAAATTCATATGAATTTTCCGCAATTTATCAAAAAACACTTGTTTAATATTAACAAAATATCAGCCATTATAATGTAGGTCAATCCAATAAAACTCTGCTAGTTTTTATCTTAATATTGTGTGAAACAAACTACATACAAAGAAACATATTTTACCATGTGTAAGTAAAGATATATAATTTTGTAAATAGCCACCCCACAAATAAGATTTGCACAACAAATGGAAAAACACAAAAAATAACAAAATCATCTTCAAAAAGGCAAATATGTATGTGTATAACTGTATTTAATTACTTTATAATGATAATACAATATAAACTTTTGTAAAAAATGTAAGCTATTGAAAAAGAAAAGAAAAAAAATATTTGTGCTTCTGGCTGGATTCGAACCACTACCTCGAAATCCTCAAAAGATTTGTAGTCCTGTGCTTAACACATAGGCTAAAGCATTAACATTGAAGAGTTTCAAGTGGAGGTTTTCATTACGATCCTACTACTTTCCTTAATACAATTTATTTTTGTAAACTCAGTGCAAAGTCAATAGATAACACATATAACTTGATGTGTGGAATTGATGCTTGACTATTGAAGCAAACTACTTACGGAATTTGAAATTGGTGCCGCAATTATTGGTGTATCCCTGATCTTAAAATAATTGAAAACCCTTTCCCGCCTGCAGTCACATTTTGACGCAATAGCAGCAGACGACTTTTGAAAACATTGTGGCCATAAAAGAATGGCTCATAATGAGCAATTTCTCCTTTGGCCACAGTGTTTTAAACTTTATTCAACAATTAAGCTTTCCTTTATTGAGATTTTTCAGATTTGTGTCACGATGTTTTAAAGTCGTCTGCTGCAGATTTGCTTTATGGGAAAGGGTTAAAAGACAAATTAATAAAAAAAATTATAACGAAGTCCCGTTTATTGCCATGTCGGTAGACTTTTGAAAACATGGTGGCCAAATGTGAAATTACTCATGATGACAGCATTTTTCCGAAGCATAGGAATCTAAAACTATCACGTCAGATAAAGGATAGTGAATAACAAAAGCTCATGTTTGATTCATCCATTAATCTACGAGCTCATGTTTGATTCATCCAGTAATCTACGAGCTCTGTCACATCATGCATATGGAATAATTGAATTCCAGTTCAATTTCGCATAAAAAATGCAACAATTCGAAAACCAAATCCGAAAAGTAATTCTTTAACATTTCAATCTAGCGTCAGCGATCTCCCAGTTATGGCTTTAACAAAATACGTTAACATCAAACGATACAGAAACAATACAACACACACCAGTAATTGATTCAGTTCACGCAAAAATCGACCAATGGCAATGTGTTATATAGTGAACACAACAATAAGCCTACACATCCCACAACACATGAGATATACTATCCTTTTACAGGTCCTGCTTTTGAATTCTGATCAAAGAGTTTCATCAAACGTTATATATATTCATATGACTGACAGATCATGCTCAGATGTGTGAGACTTATTCCCATAAGCATGGTCAACTGCAGCCAATTGTCCCTGTGACATTATACCAGTGTTGCGACGGTGGTAGTATGTTTTCCTTCCTTTTATTAGCTTTATCTCTGCTTGTTTGCACTGGGGAATTGAATCGCATTTCAATGACATATGAGCCGTGTCGCGAGAAAACCAAACCTAACGGCATCTGCGTAATGTATCGACCAGATCAGCCTGCGCTGTCCGCGCAGACTGATCCGGGCCGACACATTCCGCCTTAGGG
>JAUELF010276689.1:0-10614 GCA_031471495.1 Clinocardium nuttallii | reverse complement strand
CTTCGAAAATATCTACATAAAAACAAACACCCCTTTCCCACATACAACAGTTCTTCAGCGGATGACTTCGAAAATATCTACATAAAAACAAACACCCCTTTCCCACATACAACAGTTCTTCAGCGGATGACTTCGAAAATATTTACCTAAAAACATGTTCAGTCTCTAACAATAAAAGGATAATTATTATTGAATATATTAATAAACAATGTGGTAAAAGGAGAAATTGCTCATCATGAGCAATTTCTTCTTTTCCCAAAATGTTTTCAGAAGTCATCTGCTGCAGAGGCGTCGGAAAGTACTTATATGTGGGAAAGGGTAAATGCTTTGTTATGAATTGGGTGACCATATCCTTAAGTCGACTCTTCCATGTTCAACACTTGACCACTCCATTTCTTGTCCAATAGGAAATTTGGTAGAATTTAATGTCCAAGTGGTAACGATGCAGAATTATCAATAGATAGATATAGATTTAGATAATTAAGATAGAAATGGCTTTGAATAATATCCTATATTACAAGCTTTTATTACCAATCGATACATTTCATATTAACCCTTTCCCACATACAATAGATAGAGGAATGCAGTAGATGACTCTGGAAACAAATAAGCCAAATATGGAAAATCTGTACAATTGAATAAGGAATTAAAGCTGTCTGCTACATATCCATCAAAATGTGTCTATTAGTCTGTAAAGGGTTAAGTTCCCGACATGACTTTTTACCTTTTATAATCCATTTCAGTTGCATGTCCACCAGGGACATTCCACAATATCACACTAGACATCTGTCAGTATTGTGGAGCCAGTTCTTACCAGGAAATTCAGGGACAAGTCACATGTAAGCCATGTGAACCTGGACATACAGCACCAGATGGCGCCACCGCTAAATCTCTATGTAATTATACTACTTTTCTTTATCATTCGCTGAATTTTAGAATTGATCAGACCAGTAGCAACTCCCACCTTTTGATGTGATGACCCTCCCCTGAGAGTCATAGAAGGGAATGTAATGTCAAGTAATATATTACGCGGAGCATGGGAAAATCATATTTTGCAAGACTAAAGGTCAAGTGAGAAGTCATTTTTCCCATGCTCTGAGTAGTACAATACAAAACAATGTACTGCTACTGCAAATCATTTTTTTTCCTTTTATTATTTAACTACTGTAGTTTAACTTTTAAGACAAAAGAATAAAGACAAAGTATGCAAATTCAAACATTTTCAATAGAGGAATAATACAATGTATACGTTAAATAAAATTGATGAATGGCTTGTGAATGATATCCCACTGCTATTTCTGATAAGTGTGAAAGTACTTGGCAAAAAGTGCAAGCCTTGACTACTCAGAATGATAGACTCCCAAATTCTGGGACCTCACCACAATAATTAGTTGATTCAACCTTTTGGCACTATGTTTTCACCTGTAATGAAAATTTACTTCCATTTATAAAGATTTTTATAAATTATAATTGTGTAGTATGTTGGAAAAGGATTGTTAAGTATCCAAATAGCAGGCAATGAGAGTGATTAAAAGTTTTGAGAACTTAAAAATCGATGCAGCATAAATAAGTTTCAACTACAAAATAAGTCCAACCGGTGTTTAGAGACCACCCATTGGAAGAGAAATTCTGGTCTTTATCACAGGTGCTCTTTAATCACAGGTGCTCTTTAATCACAGGTGCTCTTTAATCGCAGGTGCTCTTTAATCGCAGGTGCTCTTTAATCACAGGTGCTCTTTAATCACAGGTGCTCTTTAATCGCAGGTGCTCTTTAATCGCAGGGTCATTTATGCAGAAAGTGATTAATTTGGAAATTATAAGTTTGGTTTTTATAGACAAGGAGTTGCTTTACACAAGTGGTCTTAAGCACAGGTTTGACTGTATATTCATGTTTTGTTATTGTCCTTTCAGGTCATGCCATACCCTCAATGGATGAGATGACGCTATTTGTTATAGTCACAGCCTGTTCATTTGGTGTAGTGTTCCTGTGCATGGCCATTACATTGTATCTCCAGTTCCAAAGGCAACAGAAGCGCCACCAACAGGCGGTCAGTCAGAAGAAGACGAGGTACAACATGACACCAAACATATATGTAGCACCACCGCCCATACTGAAGTCTAAACTGGATGATAACCTGTCTCCGGGACAGAGAAGTTACAGCATTGACAAGAAGCATCCAATCAATATATACAACAACCACGATTATGAGGAGATGGATCATAGCACGTCTGTCTATGAAAATGATATTTACAGTACCACACCCAGTCATGGCCGTAGGGTACTGCGGGATTACTCTCCCATGGAGGAGATACCTACTGGTACCATGTCTAGAGAGAACACTTTCTCCACATCCTCTTACTCACCACAGTTTGGTGTAAAACGGGGAACTGCTCGCAGTGTTAACACGCCATCTCCAGGACAGCAGCGGAAAATGTCACATGATAGCACCTTCTCCAATCAGTCCCCGAAAATGATGCGAGTTCAACGAACCCCAACAAGTGACACCCCTTTAATAACACAGTCTCCCCTTTTACGATTAAAACTGGCTGCATATAATCTAAACCATGAGGACTGAATATACACCAGGCTGCAGTGAATCAAGATAATGAACAGTTATGTACTGATGAAATGTTATGATGAGATACTGCTTGGCATGATAGTGAACTTCACAGAAATCATATACACTATTAACCCTTTCAATGCTGACATTTTTAAAAAGGACTTCTCCAACTTTGCAGTTTGAAGAGTCCGTAGCCAACTGTAGGAGTATTAAGATAAACATGTTGAGATGAATAGCCAACTGTATAAAGCCATGCCAGATGACACAGATGCGAGGCTGGACTGGCTCCATATATAGGGGGATAGCACACTTTGGTCATTGTACAGCTTATTGTGCATTTTGAGAATAATTGACATTATTATTCAACTGAAAAACATTATATAAGTATATATGCTTACTTCCTAAATATGCCGATGGACTACTTATATGTATTAGTATCCCAGTTTTGATAAAGGAACGATCATTTACTGTCACTATAAAGATGTGCCATTTAACCTTTTCCGTCATCCATATGACACCAAAATGATTGAAATTATTTATAAATGAAAATAAAATTACTGACAAGAGTTGAAAATATCATAACAAAAGGAGAACATGCTCAAGTTGAGCGGTTTCTGATTTAGTGACACAATCTTCAATAGTAGTTAGCTGCCTTAAAAGCGTTAAAATGTGTTGGCATGTGGGAAAGGGATAATGATTGCTTTCTTAGTGTGATGTATAAATGGATGTTAATTAACTATAGAGTTCACACAATTTGACAGGTTTTGTGTATATATGTCCGTTTTGAGCTTTTACACAATACAAGTATTGTATGTTTGGTTTAATTTTGAATCATGTAGAATGCACTACAGAAAGATGCACATTGATGAATGATAGTAAATGTATTGTAAAAGTATTTTTGTGAAAGTGTTTCAAGATCTTGTTTGATCCTGTGTCAAAGTATTGTTTGAAAGAAGAAAAACAAGAAGTTAGTTATCTTGATATACCTGCACTACTGAGATTGTGTCAGTGACTTTGAAATGACTTGTGCTTGTGTTTTTTTCACTTGAATAACCAGTGGAAGAGATTGATATATTGTTAGCTCAGTGTGAAAAAGTTGTAACTTCTTCTTAAATCACATACAGTTACAACCGTTTTGCTTTTATGATATGTTTGGTGGGCCCGTTAATGGGAAAAGATACAGGTTGGCATGTGCACAGGCTAACCAGGGACGTAGATAAGACGTTCCTGATCTGACCAAGATCTACACTCTTCATAAATTACTTCCATAGTTTTATTAGGAGCAAATGCATATTACAAGCAAGCGTGTTTTAAGTAAGAGGTTATATGGAATAACTTGTGTTTATCAAAATCATTCCAATTTGTTTAAATGGGCCATGTTATACACAAACTGACCTTTGTTGTTTCCCGGCATAGTATCTTCTCTGTTGGCCATCTAGTAAAACTAGCAGAAGTCCAGATAAGCATGTGGAAATAGCTCTTTTCCCCACAATACCCCTCTTATCATCCAACAAAACCCTATGATGTGGGTACTCAAAAGAATCATCTTAATGAGACGATTAGTTTGAATACCAACAACATAGGGTTATACGGTCAATGAAGGATTTAAGAAAATGCAAAACGCCCTTTATCTAGAGCTCTGCAAACTAGCATCCTTTTGCCATCCTGTCAGCACTTTCCAAAATACAGATGCATTTCAAATGCGTCTGTGTTCAACACAGACAACACTTGAAAATATTATGGTAAATGAAATACATGTAATTACATTTCCATTTTTCCCCAGATCATAGACATAATAACAATGTATTATTATGTCTATGCCCAGATGTATTTTCACTCTATACAAATAAAATATCCTTTCATATGGAAAGATAATTCATAGTTTAAGCTTAAATAGTTTCAAAGTCTACTGCTACATATTTGATGCATGTGGGAAAGGTGGATTAAGACCGAACTCCTACTATACCAGTATGTCACTGCCACGAATTTCAATACCATAGGCCTGTTTTCAAATGATTTGGCTCAAATGACATAAATTGATTGTCATGTTATATTGGTGTTGTCGTATACTATGGTTTAAGCCTTTTGTGTTGTGTTTTGAATATCAGAAATAATAAAGAGCTGCTTTTTTTTTTTCGATATTCTTTTGTCTATGGACGATATTCAAGAGTCATATTTGAAACACAGGATTTCAGCTATAAAATCATAACTGCTTTCAATGAGATATACATGTATTTGCGAGTTGGATGTACTATTTAATTTAAAAATGGTTGTAGTTTTCTGTACAAATGGAACCTGACTATAGCAGCTATCAAAAAGAAAACGGTATTTTGCCACCTTATTACACTGCATGTTTATTTATACTTTTATACATATGACTTCAACTTTTTAGCTCACCTATGCACGAAGTGCAAGGTGAGCTAATGGGATCACATTTTGTCCGGCGTCCGTCTGTCGATCGTCATGCGTTGTCCGTCGTCAACATTTACCCTTGTTAACACTCAACAGACTACATTTTGCATCCAATCACCATGCCAGTTTGTCAGAACATTCATCTCCATCAAATCTTTGACAAGTTCGAAACTGGGTCATGTCCGGTCAAAAACTAAGTCACTAGGTCAAATTTAAGGAAAATCTTGTTAACACTCTGGAAGCTATGTTTTTGGCTTAAGCATGTTTAAACTTTGTCAGAATGTTTGTCTTGGTGATATCTAGGTCAAGTTTAAAACTGGGTCATATATGGTCAAAAACTAGGTCACTAGGTCGAATCAAGGAATATCTTGTTGACATTTAGGTGAGCAATCCAGGGCCATCATGGCCCTCTTGTTTTAGTTACTGGTTTACCCAGGTGGTCGAAGCATTCATTTACATTTTTTTATGCGGTGGATCTCAAATCAATAAATAATCCTTTTTTTTTTTTTTCCGGAAATGTTTTCAAATCATCACTGCTTCAGCTCCTTTGCTGTGATGAGTCTTCATGAGGGAAAACGGATTAAATGGTGTATACATGGGTATACTACAATGACTCGTCAACACAAAGCATAGATTTAATATGACAATTTAATATTACAAATAACTATGAAATGGACGGAAGACAATAATAAATACAAGTGTACATTATACAGATATAACAACAAGAGGGCCGAGATGGCCCTAAATAGATCACCTGAGTGATATCAAATTAGTAGCAAATATTTAACTGCAAATATCTGTGGAAATTTTATCAGGAGTGCAAATGAAACTGTAAGGAGTATGGCTAAGAAATAGCTTATCAGTAAAGGCCTTTTGTAAGAAGGAATTAAATCTTTGCACAATTCTAAATAGGATCACTTAAGAAACATTCCTGTTGTCAAGGTTGGTAGAGGAGGAGTTTTATTTGAAGCTAAAAGTTCCTGAAACCCTTTTCTGATGCCACATAGCATATCTATTTCAACTGAATAAATTATGTAAAGGGTCAGTAAAGGAACAGTTCTGCTAAATTATCTTGAAATCTAACAAGAATGGATTTATAAAGTTTTGTCATTTGCCCCTTTCCTGACGATGCCTTGCTGCCCCGTTTTTCAAAAATGGCTTGAACAGTTTTTGTAGAAGGTCACTCAAGTAACATTTCTACCAAATTATCTTGGAATCGGACAAGCAGATTCTGGAGTAAAAGGATTTTAAAGTTTGGGCATTTGATGCTGCAGCAACCAAAGTTGAACACAGAATGTAATACTTCAAAATATTTTGAAAGAGGACCAACAAAATAATATTCCTGTGAAGTTGAAATCGAACAAATGGAATAGTAGGAGTTGTCATTTGTAGATTAAAGTTCAATTTACCCCTTTTCTGATGACGCCTGGTTGCTATGATTTTGTAACCAATCAATATGGCTTGAACAAATTAAGTAGAGGATCACTGAAGTAAGATTCATATTCAATTTTCTAAAATCAGACAAGTACTTTCATATAGATGGAATTTTTAAATGTTGTCATTTTGCCCCTTTTCTGATGAGGCCTGGTTGCCATGTTTTTCAACAAATCAATATGGCTTGAACAATTTTTGTAGAGGGTCGCCCTAGGATCATTTCCACTAAATTATATTTGAATCCGACAAGCAGATTCAGAGGAGAATAATTTCAAAGTTTGGATATTTTGCCCCCTTTCTGAATCCGCAGCAACCAAAGTTCTCCATGGAATTTAAATTTGAAAGAGGACCCCCAAAGGAACATTACTGAGTAGTTTGGTTGGAATTGGTCCTGTTATTTTAGAATAGATGATGTTTAAAGCTAAAAGTTAACGACAGACAAAGAGTGATCAGAATAGATCTCCTTGAGGCTTTAGTTCAGGTGATCTAAAAACATGGCTTGTAATATTGTCCTACTTGGGACACTTATATTTTGCATCAATTTTGGCATAAAACTTGATTATCAAACTGCATTACCAGTATGATATGCATGCATATGAATACTTTACAGTAAAACAAATAAATCTACTAAGTTCAGTGAAATTTGAAGTAAAAAGGGATTCCATGATGTTTTGAAAACAAAAGTTGTTCTGTGTACATCAAGTTAGCATTTGGGATACCAGTAAATTAATATGGATGTAGAAAAAAGTATAGACTAATGATGCATTATCCCCTTTCAGGTATGTTACCAATATGCATCAGACGACTTTGAAAACATTAAGTCAAAACTATGGAAAATCCTTTAAAAACTTTAAATGAAAGAATAGTTATTGAATAAATTTGAAAATATTTTGGCCAAAGAAGAAATTAACCCTTTCTCTAATAAAGATGCTTTCTGATGCCTCTGCAGCAGACGGCTTTTTGAAAACATAGAGACAAAAGAATAAATTGCACAAAACGTGCAATTTCTCCTTTCGCCACAATGTTTTCAACTTTTAGTCATAGGTTAACCATTCAATTACAGATATTTTCTAATTTTTACAAAATCTGCTGCAGAATTGTCGAATGAGGGAAAGGATTACAAGCAATTTCTCCTAGTTCCACAATGTTTTCAAAAAACGTCTTCTGAAGAGGTGTCACATGGCATCAGTTTGTAGGAAAGGGTTAAATGCATCCTCCTTTTACAGCAGGTTACTCTTCATTGTAAAATTGATTCATGAACAAATATATACAACTCACCATTTCCCACAGCAGCCTTCGAAAGTATTGTTGCAAAATATTGTCCTTTCATTAACCTGTTCTGACTTGCAGACACATTTTGGCGATTCTGTAGCAGACAACTTTACAAAGCAATGTCTTTGACTCCTATAATAATTGTTCTTTCAATACTAAAGCTTTTCCATACTTTTGCCTATATGATTTCAGTCATCTCCTACAGATTTGTTGTACATTGGAAGAGGTTATTAGAGATTTTCTCTTTTTTTGCAAAATATTTCCATAATATTTATATGGGAAAAGATTAACTGTCTGCTTGATGTGGCACTTTGGTGTCTGCTTTGAAGAAAAACATGAACTATCTAGAAAAGGAGGGGTTTTGTTTTGATGCCATGGAAGGGGTTAACCCTTCACATACAACATTATTGCAGCAGAACATTTTGAAATATTCTTGGCCAAAATAGGGTAAATCTCTTTATATGAAAGACTCATAGTTCAATATAATTTAAAACATTGTGACAAAGGGTGAAATTGCTTATGACAATTTTTTAAAAGTCGCCTTCTGCAGATGTGTCAAATTATGTCTGAAAGCTGGAAAGGATTAGCCTGGGAACATGTCATGGATATTTTGATATATTGCATGTTCCTGGGTTAACCCTTTCTCGGATATAGACAGTTTTAAAAAAACCCAATAATGAATGTTGCTCCTCTTCCCCCCCAAGATGTTTTCAAGTCTGTATCAAAAATAAACATCCTTAACAATCTATAACAACTTGGTCTCCAGATGATCTCAAAAACAATCAAAATTTAGAAATATCATCTCTTTTAAGTGGCCGCAAGTGAAATTTAATCATTGATATACACAATTTTAATTTTGACAATTGCTATGAATATGAGAATGTAGTTTTGATTGATTGGGGTGTTCCTCTGTTTTCCCGGGGTGCGTCTGACACGCCTCTTTCGTACTCGTCGACATCAAGCAAGTCTTCATCCAGTGTGGCCATTAACTGTTGTAGCATAACATCCACACACTAAAATAAAACATGCAGATAATTCCTTTTAACCCTATTCCACATACAGATAATGCTTTCTGATGCCTCTGCAGCAGATGACTTTTAAAATCATTGAGGCAAAAGGAGAAAATTGCTGATAATAGTCAATTTTTCCATTTGCCACAACAATTTCAACTCTATTCAATAATCAATCTATCATTTAAAGAGATTTTCACCTTTTGCCACAATATTTTCCACTTTTAGTCATAGGTTATCCATTAAATTGGCTTGCTGTTGGTTTTTGTTGAACAAAGCTCATATCAACAAATTACTGCTGCCTTAGACATTTTTTTTAAAAGTGTAGCAGTATTTTTTAAATTAATGCAGGAAAATTGATTGATAATATTCTAATTGACCAACATTTTTCTCTTATAAATCTACGGCTTTTGAAAATATTGCGGCAAAAAGAGAAATTGGAAACAGTGAGCAATTTTTCCTATTGCCAAAATGTTTTCAACTCTATTTAATTATAGTTCTTTAAGTTAGTTCCCTCCTTTTTTACTTTTTAGTGTTCAATGTCATCTGATCCAGTTTAGTTGTATGTGGTGATAATCTAGTTGTAAATATGAGCATTGAAAAATGAAATATAATGCCTTGATAGGTGTTTAACACTGTTTTCAAAAGTTTTTCAGTTATTTCCCTGTAACCAATTTACCGACTTATTTAAATCAGACCCAAATACTTCACTGTAGGTATATAAGATCTGACTATCCAGTATAAAGGGTTGCCTTGAATTTAACTGAACCAATTACTTTACATGACTTTTCATAGGTCGTCTGCTTTACAATCACCAGATGAACAATTTCACTAATCTAGAAAAACTGAAAGATTTATATTGATAAAGAGTTGAAAATGTTGCAATAAAAGAAGAAATTGCTCATTTTGAGCAATTTCACCTTTTATTGCAATGTTTTAAAAAGTTTTCTGCAAAAGCAGGCATCAAATGTCGTCTGTGTGAAGTAATGGGTCAAACATGTGAGCATACATGTGCTCTATTTATATGGATTATCTTGCCAGTTTTATACAGAAGGATTTGGTAAGTGACTATTTCATTGGCTGACACTAAGGTCGATCCGAGACCACCTCTATATACAAGCTAGCCAAGTTGAGGTGTTGTTTTAATGCGATTGCCTATTTTTCTTGAACCAATACTCCACACAACATTCTTCCAGGGCAATTTGCTACATTCCCAAATACAGTATTTTAAGCCCATTGGTGGAAGAAGAAGAAGAATGGCGAGTCACAACTACCTCTGTCAATCGTCTGAACTAATTGATGACAATGCCAGGATTAAACTAACAACCCCTGGATTGAAGGACCTCATTGTTACCATTATTACGGCTGCTCAACCCGCACAAATATGTTAAGGAAGTGTAATACTCACAACATCCGTTACGACTTTCTCGTGAAGTTTACGTAAAGGTTTGTTTGCTACTGTTTTACGTCGGTTTCCAATTACACCAAACAACTTTTCCATCATTATGTTGGTCATCATATCTACAAACACAGAAAACAACTTCCTTGACAAAAATAACATTTTTGGAATCATTATGACATATATGTACGTAGAAATTGTACATTATGAGAAAAAATGTCTTCTTCTCTCAATGTTTTATATTTACATTTGCACTTAATTTTCGGTACAATTAAATTCTGTTCATTTTGCTTCTGTTCATTTTGCATGAACCGGTCGACCTTTCATAACCTCTGTAGGGAAAATGATGTCATTGTTTATTTCATATTGTTACAAATATCAGCTATTCATTTAAACAAACGTATGTTGTCGGTAACAATTCCTCATTGTTATTAAAAGACTTGTTCGCAAACACTTTTAGGTCGAATAAAATAAAGTAATGAAAAGTGGAAAATGTAAATATAAGGATTGACTCTTATTTTTCGTG
>JAUELF010276688.1:6849-19641 GCA_031471495.1 Clinocardium nuttallii | reverse complement strand
AGCGCGCAATTAAATTTAATTATTCATGATCCCTGGGTAAATAAACCAGTACTAGGCTAGAAAATGTGCCTTGCCCATTTGGGCACTCCACCATGACCGAATTGCCCCGACTGGGGATCGAACCAGGGACACCCTGTTTCAAAATCCCCGACCCTAACCACTCGACCACAGCGGATTCCTGTCCCGTGAGAAACCAACATTGTGGACTCTGCGTAAAGAATCGACCCGTATCAGATTACGCGTAAGATTTTTTGTTCCAGGAATCATTACTTTACATCTATATCCCTGAGACGGAATGTGTCGGCCCTAATCAATATGCGCGGACTGCGCAGGTTGATCTAGGTCGATACATTCCGCAGAGGCCATTATGTTGGTTATCTCGTGGAACGGTATATATTGTAATTTCTGCTGTGTATAACATTGATTTAGATTGTTTGCAGTTATGATTGATTAGATTTATCTAATCCAACCTTATAGTTATGATTTTGTTAATGATGTTTTTATATTATTTTAATAATGGCATTAAACAGGTGTTAACGTTTACGAATTTTAATGAACCAATTTTGTTTGATGTGGCAGTTGGCAAATTCCCCATTTTTTTCTGTATAAAAGTGCCATGTGTTCCGAGACAACATATTTCGGCGTTTTTGCAGACACGTGTGGAAACATGACTGCACCTATCTCACACTGATGGACAATATTAGTCCGTATTTTGTTTATTATTTCTTAATCCTTTCCCACTTCAAAATATCTACAGCAGAAGACTTTGAAAATATCCAGTCAACACTATAGAAACTCTCTAAACACGAAAGAACAGTTATTAAAACTCTCTAAACACGAAAGAACAGTTATTAAGTAATGTTGTGACCATTGTGACAAAATGAAAAACACTTCATAAATAACAACCTAAGATATAAAGATATTGCTCTACCTTCAAGAGGTTTCTCTCAAAATAAGAGTGATATCTATCTAATTTAGAGGGGTATCTCTCTATTACAGATACCTCTCTATATTACAGAGATATCTCTCACAAGCTTGGAGTGATGTCTTTAAATAGAATAAATAGTAAAACAGTTTGCCATACGGCAAATTACTATCAATATACTTATCTAGTAAATCCAGAAAAAAAACTACAATTTCAAAAGTCACTGTACCCCCAGCCTACTCCCCATGTGTTATTAACCCTTCTTCACATATATACGCTTTATGATGCCTCTTCAGCAGACGACTTTTGAAAACAGTGTGGCAAAAGGAGAACTTGTTCTTAAAAAAGCAAAATCTCCTCTTGTCATTATGTTTCAATTTCTATTTAATAATAAGTCTCTCATTTAAGGAGATTGTTTACGTTTACTCCAGGATTATTTCAGAATTGTCTGCTTCAGAATTATTTTATGTGGGAAACGGTTAACGTACATAAGATAACACTAGTCTATCATAGTCTATCATTGTCTTCCGTTCATCGGTCCACTTTTTGAAAATGACCCTTTTTGTGGTTTACGTATGCTTTCCTATCCCACGTTAACAAACTCCAAATTACTTTTACATTTTTTATCTAGAACTAGATATTTTGCTTTCTGTAAAACCGAAATGTACCGTGTTTGCGTAATCTGTGGCAGTCAATGTGACCAACACTCTTCGTAGTCTTCATTTAACCCATTACTTCACACAGACGACATTTGATGCCTGTCATTGAACATGACTTTTGAAAACATTGCAAGAAACGTTGAAATTGTTCAAAACGAGTAATTTCACCTTTTATTGCAATATTTTAAACTCTTTATGAATATAAATGTATCAGATTTCTAGATTGGTGGAATTGTGCGTCTGATGATCGTTAAGCAGACGACCTTTGAAAAGTCATGTGAAGTAATGGGTTAACTTGAGCTCTAAGTGTTAGATGACTTGATACAGAACGTTAAATAGTTTAACTAATGTTAACCCTTTCCCACATACAGACACATTTTAAAAAAAGACTGCAGCTAGATCACTTTGCAAATCATTGTTACGAAAGAAGGAACTTCTCATGACGAGCAAATACTACTTTTGCTTCAATGTTTTCAGTAATTATACAATGCTATTAAGATATTAGCGGTTGTTTTGTTTACATGATTTCAAAAGCATCTGCAAAATATATGTTGCAAAAGAGTTCAAATAAAGTGCATCGCAAGAGAGTATAATAAGGGATGTATTCAGTTTTAACTAGGTCCCGGGTTCAATCCCCGACCGGGTCATAGCAAATACTTTAAAAATTGTGGCCTTGCCTCATTTGCGCTCAGGATTGTTTGATAAGTCTTCTGATTGATATAACTGTTAGCTGGTGTCAGGATATATGAAATAGTGGTACTAGTAACTTACCCAGGAAATGACGTGATACGACATCAAAGCGGCCTAAAACAACGCATTTTGACGCATCTGCAGCAGACGACTTTTGAAAACATTGTGATAAAAGGATAAATTGCTCAACACAAGCAATTTCTCCTTTTTCCACAAAGTTTTCAACATTTTTCATAAGAGATTTTCAATTTTTCAGTAGACAGTTTTGAATTCATCTGCTGCAAATTTGTTGAATGTGGTAATTGTTGAATGTGGGAAAGGGGTTAATGGAAGGCGAATCTCAATACACCTCTGATCTTAATGGGGGTTGGTTTAATGACACAGACACATCATTAGATCATTGAAATTGCGGGTATTGCTACATTGTATTCTACGAACAGTTGACTCGAGTATTCATTAACGCGAATACGTCGTTTAAACTCGAACCTTATTCAGTAACGGAAAATGGTGTATCTTGTTTTCCATAAAAAACACTCAGTAAAAATGATGTACTTAGTTGACAATATACACATTGTTCATTTCGGCGTCCTTCGCGACTTCGATTTATCCCAATGCAACTGTATATTCAATATCGCATTAAAAGAAACAAAAACAATGTAAGTCTGATCAAAGTTTTCTTTCCGCTCAACAGAAAATTAACCACACCGCACAAATTCATATATTTTACAGTTGGTGTTTTCGAAGTCGTCTGTTGCAGATTTTAGCCGTCCACGTAAAAAACAAACATTATGACCTCTGCGTAATGTTTCGACCAATATCAGCATGCGCAGTCCGTGAAGGCTAATCCAGGCAGACACATTCCGTCTCATGGGGATACAGTTAAAGAGTCAATATTTTGAAACAGAAAATCCACAGGGGCGAAAAGTGTCTGTCCGGGTTAGGCTACGCGGCATGCTTAGGCTGATCCGAATCGATACTTTACGAAGCGTCCACAATATTGTTTTATCTTGGGACGACACACATATGCTGGAAAGGCTCAATTCGTGGAGAACAAATAACACGTACACACTGATAGCCTATACTGTGGTATTCGCCCATTTTTCTGTGTTCGCAAAGGGTCAAACTGGGACACATAAATAACGTTAATGGCGATGGAAAGAATTGTGCGGTGAACAATGAAATATCTCCCCCGCCGAGGTAATCGGGACACTATCGTAGTTATGAAACTTACTGAATTGATAAAAAAATAAATATAACATTGTACTGGCGGCCGGCGTGCCAAAAGGAGACATTCAGTGAAAATGTCTTGTGAATGTTTTGTTTTTAGTCATTTTAAATTTCTTTAAACAAGTACAATAAAACCTTTCATCAATGTACACACACCTTTACACTTGCAGATATATTGATTGTATACAAAATAACACGAAGGATGTTTATATTTGTTAAAACTATATACTTTTCTTTTCTTAGCGTTTTAATAGCCTTTTTTATGACTTTTCCAAAATGTGTCCTCCAGCTTAAGAGGTTCAATTAGGAAAGTTTATGTGACATAGATAGCGAAACATTATTTGTCGGCGAATAATGTATCTCATTTGGTAAATCCCTAATGATGAACACCACATAGACTGATGTTTAGATTGAGGCCTCTACAATCCACTGATTCGATTCGTTTAACATTTCCCGCCGGATACAGGTTGCTTTCACATAAATGTTTTAAACCTTTCGTCGAAATAAGCTATACATCTTCAAGAAATCTTTAGCAGACGACTTTGAAAACATATATTCAAACATATGGAACTTTTGTCTAAATGAAAGTATGCTTGTTTAATAGAGTTGAAAACAATATGGCAACAACAGAAATTTCTCACTATGAACAATTTCACCTTTTGCTACATTGTTTTCAAAAGTCGTCTGTGCAGAGGATTCTTAACGCGAAAGTTTGTAGGAAAGGGGTAAATAAAGCACATCGGGTCACCACAGTAATGCTATATCTTCTTAATGTCTAGTTCGAATGCACTTACCTCACGTAGGAAAGGAGTACATCTGATACGGAACTGAAATACATAAGTGTCGAATGTGAAGGGATTCATTTTAGATATAACTGCAATACCCTGGTGTCGAATGTGAAGGGATTCATTTTAAATATAACTGATATGCCCTGGTGTCGAATGTGAAGGGATTCATTTTAGATATAACAGAACAGAACGTAATCCATTTGAACCTGTCAATCTGACAGTATTAGTTATATCCAAGGCATGAAGGTGCAGTCTTGTTATCTTGTGATATCATCAGACACATTATGATCTATTGCAGAAGAAAAGCCGATTAAATCCGCTCGAAACTCAAACAGTTCTTTTAGTACACTAGAACTGTTTTGTGAACATATCGTTAGAATCCATATTTGTCTCGTGTATCCGCTTACGTGATAGGATAGTTTAAGGTGAATGTCTAATAATGAAAGTATGATGTCTTAAAACAATAGGATTACAATATTTTGATACAGATCTAAAAACATCGTTTGGAAATAGAACATAATCGATTTGAACCTGTCAGTCTGACAGTGTCAGTATTAATGTTACATCATAAGACGATCGACTATTAGCGAATACTGCAAAAGAAAAGCCGATTAAAACCGCTCTCAAATCGACAGTTCTTTTAGTACACTAGAACTCAATTGTGAATATACTTTTAGAATCACTATTTGTCTTGTTTAGCCTATTACCCTATGGGGTAGTTTAAGGTGATCTCAGTTGAAGAAAACGTCTCATAATGAAAGTATGATATCTTAAAAAACAAGAATTACATTTCTTTGATACAGATCCTAAAACATCGTTTGGAATGGATATATTGCTCGTTTTTTGTATCATTTGTTACACTTGTTACACTTGTTACATCTGTTACATTTGTGTCACATTTGTTACATTTGTGTCACATTTGTTACACTTGTGTCACTTGTTACACTTGTTACATTTGTTACACTTGTTACATTTGTTACACTTGTTACATTTGTTACATTTGTTACACTTGTTACATTTGTTATATTTGTTACACTTGTTACATTTGTTATATTTGTTACATTTGTTACACTTGTTACACTTGTTACACTTGTTACCATTTGTTACACTTGTTACATTTGTTACACTTGTTACACTTGTGTCACATTTGTTTTTTATCACGGTCGAGATTTAGAATACTTTAAAATGTGGTGGGTTTTTTTTAAAGTTCAACCGGAAGACAGCGATACACTTGTAGAGCGTCGGCCTCTCGTACCAAAGGTCCCGGGTTCAGATCCCGTGTTGAGCGGGTTCTGCCTTTGGGTGTTTTCCACACAAATGGCGTGTGTACTAGTTATGTCTCCTCCAGGAAGCAAACATCGAGCGTGAGTAATATTTATAAGCTTAACGTTTGTTTATCAAGTGATGTAAAATGAATAAGTTTAAACTAAAGTTCAACAGCGTTCAGTATTATAAGTGTTGCGTATTAAATACAGCACTAAGTGGAGCGTGAAAGTAAACTCGAGGGATTTAACCAATTCCCACATACAACAAATATACATCAGTCGACTTTGAAAACATCTATGCCAAACTATGAACAATTCTCTTTAAATGAAAGTGTACGTATTGTATAGAGTTACAAACATTGTGGCAAAAGGAGACATGATGAGCAATGTTTCCTTTTGCCACAATGTTTTAATAAGCTATATGTTGTAAATGTATCAGAGTGCGTCTGCATGTGGGAAAGTACTGCCACACTATTTATTCTATTTTAAAATGGTAGTAAAACATTTAATCTTTCATTATAATCAAAAGCAAAACGATCGCTTATTTTAATATAGCATTCATGTCATTAGTTCATTAAACCGTATAATGTCTACTGCTTTGAAGGATTAATTAAAATACGTATTAAAATATAGACATTCATCACAGTCAGCCATTCATCAGTATGAATCGTTGAACGCCACATGCAAACATAACTATTGCAAAAAACTTCAATAACTCTTTCTCGCATTTTTAAGGAGATTAACCAAACCAATGGATACACCAATGATCATTTTACAATACTGTAAGCCCATGCACAATTGTATACGTGAACGTTTAATCGTCAGTTGTCTTTACAATAAATGTGAACTTGTTTTCGAGTACAGCACACCTTGGTGGAATGCCAAAGACTTGGTCGTAATTGTTTTTATTTCGACTAACAAGGGACTTTCTTAAGGCCGAAATACAGAGTATCGACCATTCATATTTTTTTGCATAATGTTTAAAAAAAATCTTCTTAATTTTGATATCGGACTATAAATTTCTCTTGAACAATGGTGTTTAACATATGATACGACATTTTAAATGAATAAATACAATACAAATTATTTAAACCGGGGCAAACAGTAAATTTAATATCCGACATGACAATGCATTTTTACAACTATTTCTCTATCGGATTTCGTACGGCCTATTATATACTTCATTGTCTGTTTTGTTGTTGATATCAATTTTCAGAAACTGTACTCTATAATTATGAACAATTTCGTAATTGGGTCAAGTCAAATGAAAACCGACCCTTCTCTTCTCTGCTATCAGCGAAGATACTAGCGTATACGTCCTGGCGGTCTAAACAGGCTCTGCCATGTGCTCCGCGTAGTCGTACAAACGTTGACCTTGTGTTTCTCTGCTATCAGCAAAGATACATATCAGCTTATACCTCTTTGCGGTATGAACAGGCTCTGCCATGCTACGTCTAGTAGTGCAATCGTTGACCTTCTTTTTCTCTGCTATCAGCGAAGATACATATCAGCGTATACCTCTTTGCGGTATGAACAGGCTCTGCAATGTTCCCGTCTAGTCGTACAAACATTGTTTGAACTTTGTTGATAGCCGATGCGTAACCCTTTCCTAAATATAACAAATCTGCAGCAGGCGACTTTGAAAACATCTTGGCGATAATATGGAAACTTCCTATAAATTAAATTATAATTGTTAATTTCTTTTTTTGCCACATGTTTTCAAATGTCGTCTTCTGCAGCTGTGCCAAAACTTCTTCTTATCATCCGTCCCTAAAACAGTAAACAGGTTTAATATTTACCTATTGTATTATATTATAATGCTGGTAGAGCAAACATGTTCATTTGCAAAATTGTTATTGCCTAGTGCCATATGGTAGATGAATGTTTCGTTCGTTTAGGACAATACTTCTGCGATTGTTACAAGATAATGACCAGACTGTTACCGATTTTTTACCAGATTGTTACCAGATTGTTACCGGATGGTTAGCAGATTGTAACCAGATTGTTACCAGCTTGTTACCAAATTGTTTATGTTACCAGACTGAATCAAATATGATAGACATGGCGTGTACACTATCAATAACAGTTCAAATATAAATTCGTAATTAGATATCAAATAACATATTCCTTATCGTACAGTCTCATATGGAATAGTGAAAAGCAATTAGACCATCAAAAAAACATGTGTTGCACTAAATAAATTGAACTATAGTTAGAAATGAAGACATGGCGATTGAACATGATGTACCCGAGTGCCCGTGAATGTCCCCGTTGACACGGACAAACCCGTAACATATGGTCGACCGAGTACAACAAAGGTTAACTTCGGACAAAAACTCCGTGCCACTTTTGGGTCTTCTCTTTTCATTAAAGTGACTGTTTAATGGTCCGTGTAAATGTTTGGCAGGTGCGCTCTATTCTCCGGGATGAACAAACAATGTCACCGAATTAACAACTCACCGTATACAATGTGAAAATACAAACTTTTTATTTAACCTTAACCCAAGTAAAACAAATCGGCAGTATGAACAATTTCTCCATTTGTCAGAATGTTTTCAAAAGTCGTCTGCTGTAGAGTCACCAATTGGTATGTCGGGACGGCGCAGGCTGATCTGGTTGATATATTACGATTATGCCATAATGTTAGTTTTCTTGCGGGACGGCTCATATTTCATCACAACTTTAAAAAAGATCGAGATATCGACGTGTTCGACTAATCACTGGATTAATTATAGATTATCAGCTTCGCAATTCTTGTAAATTTTTCAAATAATCAGATGGTGCAGTTTTGTCCTCAGATTTCTTTTAAAACCAAGAGACCATAAACATGCCAAGCGATGTAAAATGTAAAGGTCATGGCTTATGTTCTAACGCATTTTACACGAGTGGCTGATCACGAACATGCCTAACGCGTTTGTCGTTCGGTTCACAACGGCAGAAGATCCTTTGATTTAGCAAGTGTTTGTGGACTTGTTATCACGTTGATGATTTTGTACACGACCGCGGTAACCAGAAGTAGGCATAATACATATTATATTATTATATATGTCAGCGCCAGAAAATTAACAATGTGGACTCTGCATTAAGAATCGTCCGGGATCAGCCTAAACATACAGCGCAGGCTAACCCGGCCACACTCTTTTCGCCTGCTGTGGATTTTATATTTCAGGAATCATTCTCCCCTGGGACGGAATGTGTTGGCCTGGATTAGCCTGCACGTACTGCGCAGGTTGATCTGGGTCGATACATTACGCAGAGTCCATAATGTTGGTTTTCTCGAGGGACGGCCCATGTGTCCGTCCGTCCGTCCTCGCGAAACGGTACCAGATGGCTTTTGTTAACAGTGTAGATCCAGATCAGGTTGTGCATATGGAGATGTTTCAAGTCACTATGTATTAAAGTTGTCTGCTGCAAATTTGTTGTATGTGGGAAAGGGTTAACTAATACGACTCTTTAGATTATATTTAACATTACATGAAACTATGGTGTTCCACTGTGCCAAAACCTTTCTTCCGCTTTCGAAGATATCATTTTATTTTACAAATTAAGCGGCACAAAACTATGTCTTAATGTTCATTCCTTTATCTATCTGAACGAGCTGATTTTAGAAAAGCCCCACACAAACTGTCACTCAGTGGCGTGTTAAAAGGGTGGCAAGTATGATCAGAATACACAATGGTATATTTGAATTGGGCCACAAACTCATGAACATCCAGACTCTCCAAAAGTCGTTGACTTTTTATGTGAAGTAAGGAGTAGACCCTGATCAGACAGCTGAGATGCATGGGCTAATCTGGATCTTTCTAATAGAAAAATCATGAGTGTCAGTGTACCGTTACGTTGCTTATTTATCCATGGTTTGCGTTTGTTTCTTATACGTTCCTTGTATGCACTCAAAGTCGATTGATCAACACATTTCGTAAATCTATTTGATTCATAAATGCAAAGAGCCTAGCCTAGTCGTGCGTTCACATTCGATTACAAAGAGATCCCTGTTCGATAAAAAACGCACCAATCATTGCGGTTCGAAGAGAAGCATTAACCCTTTCCCTCATATAGACGGTTTTGGACGCCTCTGCAGCGACGACTTTTGAAAACATTACGAGCAATTTCTCCTTTTGCCTCAATGTTTTCAGAGATATTCTGTGTTTTTGTCAAGATGTTTTCAAAGTCGTCTGCTGCAAATTTGTTGTATGTGGCAAAGGGTTAAATATCCATAACGAGGCAGTATTCCTATATCTAAGGTAAGAATCAAGATAGTTCTGTCAATGGGCTCGAGGTAACACGATGTCCCAAGCACTCCAACTTCGGGTAATGTTATACCAACTGATAAAGCCGCTAGCACTGCTTAACCCTATCCCACATATAAACGCATTCTGACGCGTGTGCAGCAGAAGACTTTTGAAAACAATGTGACAAAAGAAGAAATTGTTCAAATTTAATTGCTCCTTATGCCACAATATTTTCAACATTTTTTCTGTAATTTTACCTTCATTTATTAGGATTTCAGTGTTTTTGACAAAATGTTTTCAAAGTCGTCTGCTGCAGATGTGTTGTATGTAGGAAAAGGTTTTACTATTTTTCACATAAACATAATTTGCAGCAGACGAAAAGTTGCAAACGTCTTGTTGTGAAGGTATACTTTTAGAATAATGTAGCGAAATTTGTGATGATCAATTTATCTTTTTGCCAGAATGTTTTCAAAAGTCGTCTGCTGCAAAATTCGTGGACTAGGGTTTCAGCTACAAAAACCAGAATCGGATAAAATGTAACCGGTTAGATCTATATTCCCATTCATAAAATCTATTAGAACACGTCGCGACAAACCGACCTTTTTTCGGAGGGTTAGAAATTAAAGGGAACTATTGTCACAGTGCAAACTGATATGAGCCGTCCCGTGAGACAAACCAACATGTGGGACTCTGCAAAAGGTATCGAGCCGGACCAGCATAAGCATGCCGCGCAGGCTTACCCGAATAGACACATTTCGTCTACTGTTGATTAAGCATTACTCTAGTATATACCTATATCCCCTTGAGACGGAATGTGTCGGCCCGCATCAGTCAGTGCGGACTGCGCAGGCTGATTTGAATCGATATATTACGAAAAGGCCATACTGTTGGTTTTCTCGCGGGACGGCTTATATGTCGTAGTGTTATACTGGTTCTCCATTTATACTTGTATAAAAGTAAACGCCTGAGATCCTGGTCAACCTTCACGGAGTCTGATCTGAATCTAAATAGAGCGCAATGGACCCGTGGTTGGTTTTTCTCTCGACGTGTCACAATAAATAAAGTGTTGCAAAATTCAACATTTAGATTAGGGTAAAGAAAAGATTTTGTACTAATGTTTTTATCTAGACTATATAACCCTATACTGATTAATAATAAATCGCAAATAAAAACACATATAGAAACAAAAATGATCAGGGTCGACACTTTACGCAGATACCACAATGTATGTTTGCTCGCGAGACGGCTCATATAGAAAATTATTGTTGAATGGCAGACCTAGTTGTGTTCTTATGACACACGTCACTGATGTTGTAGAGTTTTAGAAAATGGACATTATTTTAAGACGCAGTACAAATTATTCTTTCGATTGATAAAGGCGGCCGGTTCATGTTGCACGCCCCACTACTCTTTATGAATGACCCAATGGAACGACACACTTGTTTACGAGGACAATAGCGCCCCTTGCCAAACTTTCGTCACATCACATGTAAATAAACCTTTCGGAATTGATGGGAACCAGCGTAGATCCAGATTAGCCCTCGCTTTTGTGGAGTCTAATCACGATTTTCCGAGTTCACTATTTAGGCGTACAAGTTACTTCGAAGCCTTCGAGACACGGTTTTGACTCAAAACCGAATACACGAGTAAGCAGGTCGATCGTTACTTGTCCTTGTTTTAAAACAAAAAACCACACAAACTCCGAATGAGGATTATTGCGTGGCTTGGCTCGTATCAAGCAAGGACACTGGGTTATCTATCTTTCACGATTGAACGGAACTATGATCTCGGTTTTGTACGATTTTTTCAAGACTGAATGAACCCTTTTCCAGTTAGAGACATTATCAAATATTTCCAGACTGACCCAATCTAAGGAAAAAAAGGACATGGAAACACTTTATAGTAAATGAAGTGGGTTGTATCGAGATAATATAGACAACTTTTACAAAGCCGTCACTCTTCGGTTAGGGACATTGCTGTTACTGTTATCACATGTACAATGAATAGTAAATGTACACGATGTAAAGGGGTGAAAACAAGATTTATAATAACTGATGATACCCTATTTTTTATAGCATAATTTGTACTTAAAGATCCTTCGCCTATTTCCCTTTGACGTTACACTTTCCCTTAGAGGGCCAGCAAAAGACTTTGAACATATTTTGTCAAAAAATAGAGAATCCCTATAATTGAATGGACAACCTACGACTAAAAGTGGAAAACATTGTGGCAAAAGGAGAAGTTGCTCGTTTTGAGCATCAGAAAGCATCACTATGAGGGAAAGGGTTAATCTTAGGAACAGAAGTCGAGTGTGTTTCCACGACATATTAGGAGTATACATATATATATATATATAGTGGTTCGGACTAAAGACAAAATTGCAATAAGAACAACAATTTTGCGAAAGCATCATTTACACTATTCCTTTATTTTTATGAAAACACTGCTCTTTCGTTTACTGTTTACCACCCGATAAGTATGATGTTTAATCTTTGAGGGACGTATAATTAAGGTAAATACAGAAAGAAAACAATTCTATGAAATTGAGAAAAAGTTAATATTGAGCTATCTTTATTTCCTTTAATGGTTTCATTCGATTGCTATAAGAGGCGTTACATTCCGGTCTATATGACGGAATTTGGGTGTGTATGTGTCGCGTGAAGGATCGTTATACCAGTGTATGAGAATATATGTACGCTTTGACATTTCTGTTGAACAGTGTAGGTTTTTATCATCTTGATCACGTACTCAGTCTTATCAGTATGTACACTCGTTGACAGAATCTTTGTGCAACTTAAACTGAGCCGTCCCGCGAGAAAACCAACATTCTTGCCTCTGCGTAATGTGGCGACCCCGATTTGTCTGCGCAGTCCGTGCCGACACATTATGTCTCAGGGGGATAGAGGTATATAGTATTGATTCCTGAAACGGATAATCCACAGAAGGCAAACATGTTTGTCCGGGTAGCCTGCGCGGCATGCTTAGGTAGATCCGGGTCTATATTTT
>JAUELF010276687.1:0-28600 GCA_031471495.1 Clinocardium nuttallii | reverse complement strand
GAAGTTAAATGAATACATGTGTAGCAAGAGGATCAACAGTTTGAGTCATTGTGTAGAAGTTAAATGAATACATGTGTTGTGGATCAACAGTTTGAGTCATTGTGTAGAAGTTAAATGAATACATGTGTAGCAAGAGGATCAACAGTTTGAGTCATTGTGTAGAAGTTAAATGAATACATGTGTAGCAAGAGCATCAACAGTTTGAGTCATTGTGTAGAAGTTAAATGAATACATGTGTTGTGGCTTTAATGTACGCAAACGTACAGTGACGGCTCTGGGATCGGATTCATCAGTGGCTACATCGATCTCAGAGGCAATCATATCACATTGCACATGTTGTATTTTAATTTCTAACTTTCTAAATTGAATAGGTCAATTGATCACTAGCAGAACGACTTTGATCACTAGGAGGAGACTTTACTTCTAATCATGGCGATTTTATGATACCTCGTTTCCCGTAAAATTGTCTGGCTCGCATCAAGTTTCGTAAAAAAAGATTAAGACAAACGAAATTTGGACAAAATGGGGTAATGAATGGTAACCGATAGGGTCACAAATCATTTTTTGGAGCCCTATTTGTTGTCCCAGGGCGACCAATAAATGCCACACATCGCCGTGATGCGCCACTGATAAGCAAACATTATAACGAATTGCGCAATGTAATGTGACACATAACGACGGCAGCAGCCAAGAATAGATAATAAAGCTGCAAGAAGGTTCAATAAAACCACGTAACTGGAAAATTCACTTGGGCTGGACATTATTGACGGTTCTGATCAAATTGTCTTTTGTTGTGGTCATAATCTTTCTACAGAAACCTTAAGTTGCTTAACTCTTTCACTGCCGAATGTCACAAAGAAAGTCGACTCTTCCATCTTGGTTATTGGACCACCTCTCTATTTGTCGTTCAACAGGAAATATGTACTGTTTAGTGTCTAAGTGGCAAACAATGCAGATTTCAGGAGAGGCAGTTCGTTACGAGGTGTCTCTCCTGAGATATGCATTGTTTGCAAAAGCATTTGATTGCCTTGGGCAGCGAAAGGGTTAAAACACCCACCCTGAACACGTGACGAGACAAACCACGGTCTGCATGTGCTTCAGTGCAGACCATTCGGGACCTAGAGGAAGTCGGGGAATATAAATTATTTTCTTGATTGCTTCCATACATCTATTTTGTGTCCCTTTAATTTCTTTGCCATTAATCCGCTTTTTTACTTTGTTAAAACGAAAGTGGTATATTTATGTGGTATGTGGTATGTTGGGCAAACCTGGATAATAATCTATCAATATATACAATTCCATAGCATGCCGATCATGATGTACAATTAACCAAATTTGCTACACATTTTGTGATTGGCTAAAAAAAACATTATTGCGTATATTTATGTGTTACTCTGTATTTGGTTTTTACCTGTCAGTAAATTTTGAATACCTGTGACCTATTCATATTCTTTATTGTGTTTATAAAGCAATCTGAGGGAAGGTGAGTGGACGGAAGATTATTAAAAGAATCTTTAAATGAAAGTATAATCATCAAATAGAGTTATGGAAAAAAGGGGATAGTGTTAATTTTAAGCTTAAGCTCCTTTTGCCATTGTAGTTATAAACGCCATCTACTATGGAGCGTAAACATGCGTATGCGTATGGGAAGGTGTTAAATATCAAAAGTTAAAGACGTTCTCATATTCACGCTAGAAATGTATTAAGAGCTGAATTTATCACTGTCAGAAATAATGTTTGTGAGAGTTTTGTTATAATGTAACATGCCTGATACTGATGTATCAGTTACTCAACCATTAACCCTTTCCTTCATAAAGACGCTTTCTGACCTTCTGCAGCAGACAGCATTTTCGAAAACATAGCGACAAAAGAGGAAATTGCTCAAAACGAGCAATTTTTCCTTTTGCCACATTGTTTTCCACTTTTAGTCATATGTCTTCCATTCAGTTATCGAGATCTTCTATTTTATGACAAAATATATTCAAAGTCGTCTGCTGCAGAATAGTCGTATGGGGGAAAGGGTTAATCTATTCCCAATGGCAGTCAGACACACTATCACGCATATAGAGCAGACAGCATCTGGAAATATTGTGGTAAGTGGTAATTGGAAATCAAATGCTCACAATGAGCATTTTTTCCATTTACATCAGTGTTTTCAACTTCATTAATAGTAACAATTTCATTTTCTATATTGTTTCTGAGATGTTTTTAAAGCCGTTTGCTGCAGATTATTCGTACATTGGAAAGAGTTTAATTATCTCGTTTCCTGGAAATACGTACACCCTCTGCAGCTATGAATGAATATAACTTTGTTTTGCATATTTCAGACTTAAGATTTGATTTCAAAGACATTAAATAGTTCTTAGAAATAGATGATGTTTTGCATTAAACCTATCATTCATTTAGATCTGTGAACATGCTATTTTTACAAGGTTGTACTGATTCATTGATTGATTGATTTGGGTTTAACGCCGTTTCAACATTTTTTCAGTCATTATCACAGCGGCCAGTTCACCGTCTTATGTATTTCCCTGCTTTCTCAATTCCACACAACATACTTTCCAAGCAATTGGCTGCCTTTACATATAGACTGTTAGCCCATTGATGGAAGATAGATGACGATTATCACAGTGATATTTGGCAAACGTCGGACAGGAAATGGTGTTCGAACTCAAAACACGTGTCGCTTCCTACTTAGCTACCGGGGCTCGGCACCAGATCGTAAGGGTACAACTGATACCTACACCGTAACGTCATTTCAACAATATGGCGGTTTTCCATCGGATTTCAAAGTATCTCAAATTTGACACTTCAAGCAACACTTTACTACGACAGCGGACTGCCTTCCTACATATGTATAGACTCAAAATATATTTAGGCACAACACACTCAGGCGATATTTTCCGAGGAAAACATTTCCCATATGATTGAGAGCGTTTATTTGTTACTGACAGAGCTTTAAAGGCTCAACAAGTATTCGACAATGTCAGAACTTTTACCGTTTAAGCTTGCATTTTTGGTGTGCTACGCCACTTTCAACAATATCTTCAGTTATATCCCGGCGTTTCCTGGATAAGGTACCAGTACTACTGGTCCATTGATCCAAACACCAGCCAGTTAGTCTGATGCTTACCCCGCAACCCTGAGCGCCACGGAGGGCAGCCATTACTACCAGTTTTAAGATATTGTGTATGACCCGGCCGGGGATCGAACCCGCGTTCTCAGAGGCGGTAAGCCATGCTCCAAGAGAGCCACCCTTACAGTATAAACGATAAACAGTGGTTTCGATATATGATTCTTCGAGTCATCGACGTGTTCGAGGTATTCCTCGAGTTATGTTTAATTGGATTGTGTATTTTTAGATTCGTAAATTGTTCTTAAATGTTTGTTATGAAACCACGCAAGTGATTACTCGTCACAACTTCTGCTACCATTTTTTAAAAAGACAGATCTGAGCCGTTCTACAAAAAACAATTGTTGACTCAGCGTAAAATATCGACCGGATGAGCCTAAGCATGCCGAGCCGGCTAACCCGGAAATACACTTTTCGCATCCTGTGGATCTAATGTTCAGAAATAATAACTATATTCCTCTTTTTTCCTGAGACGGAATGTGTCGGCCCAGATTATTCTGCGCGGACTGTGTAGACTGATCTTGGTCAAACCAATACGCAGACTCCATAATATTGGTTTCCTCGTGAACTATCCAAAAACTTTCTCGAGTTGGGATATATTCGAATTATAACAAGTTCGAGTTATCCACTGTTTATGAATACCCATAACAGATGTTCCGACGTTTATGTATATATTTGTAATATCCGCTTATCTACTGGCATTGCGACCAGCATGGAGAAGACCTCATATAGTACACCACATGTGTTGCTATAGTATGTTCATCGTTTTCAATCATTTTTCTGCACATCGTTCATGTACCAATCGTAAAAGGCCTTATATTTGAAATCCTAGTTGAGTTTCTTTTATTAATAAAACTATAACGAATTGAAACATTTTTCAAAATTGGTGCGAAACACGCTCATTTTTATAGATCGAACATTCAACAAGGGGATGGCCGTATCTAAGTTGTGAGAACTTGTGGCCAGACCCGTTTGCCTATAACATGTATGCTTGTAATTTAAACGTTTATTCTGTATGTATATTTTGTGGGCAATAACATATGTTTAAAGTAGATGTCGTGTGAATATTTAGGGAAAATGAACATTCACCACCAGACGTGATTTTTTTATATTTTATATACTCGTAGATAAGTTCGCCCTTCGTTCAATGAACGTTCAACTAAAGTTTACGGTAGCAGACGAAAGCTAACGGTACCCAATCCATCAATCAAATGACAGCTTTCAGACGGAAGCAAACGGTACCCAATCCATCAATCAAATGATAGCTTTCAGACGGAAGCAAACGGTACCCAATCCATCAATCAAATTATAGCTTCCAGACGGAAGCAAATGGTACCAAATCCGCCAATCAAATGATAGCTTTTCATCTCTTGTTTGAATCTGTTTACAGCCGTGAGCTACCAAACTGCTATGTTTAATCTTTACAGCCGTTCCATGTCCCCGAATTGACTACATTCAAGATGGATACACGTTCCAGCAATCCCTGGATGGAAGGAAGAATATTTATGGCAGAGTTATACAATTCACTTGTAATCGAGGTATGGTTTTTAATTAATTTCTCTGTCTTGTTATATTCCAACACAAAGTCTTTGTAGTGAGAATGTTTCTGTCCTGACCACTTTGACATTTAACAAAACCAGGACTATTTAACTCTTTCCCACATGCAGCCGTGTTTTGACACAGGTGGCGAAAAGTGTGTGTCCGGACTAGCCTGCTAGGCATGCTTAGACTGTTTCGGGTCCACATTGTTGGTTTTTTCGCGAGGCGGCTCATATTTGTTCCACATGGCACTCCGCAATGTTTAAGGCAGCGGCTAAAACAATTAACAATATTTTGATATTTCCATAGACTAAAATTTAAATAAATCTTTGCATATAAATTACTTGGTGGTTCCATAGTTTGCGCAAATATTAAAACAAGGAAGAAGCTTTAGAGAAAAGTGCATGTCTTGATCCTAATGCTCATATATGCAGACTGATCATGACAAACATTGGTCTCTAAGATCCGAGGGTCCTTCATCTTTATCTATAATGATTGATACAGTTCCGTTTTTAATTGAGCTGTGCGTCGAAATATTTCTCTCTTTCATTGTATAAACTCTTCCCCGCATATAGACGGCTTTCTGACGGCTCCTGCAGCAGATGACCTTGAAAATGTTTTGGCAAAGTGAAAAATTGCTAGTAATGACTAATTTCTCCTTCTGCCACACAATTTTTAATTGTTTTTAATTGTTTATTCTTTCATTTATGGAAAGTTTCCACATTACTTTTAAAATTCTTTTAAAGTTCCGACGTGTTTTTCTTATTGTTTAATTTGTTCCTTTTCAGGTTTTTACTTGAAAGGGTCGCCGGAACGTCGATGTCAGGCAAATGGACAATGGAGTGGTGAACAATCTGTTTGCAAACGTTTGTACCTCTTTTTGATTTATCTGTCCGACTGTTTCTCTGTTGCGATACATTTGACTTATTGATAATCAATCAAAGATTGGCTTAAATTACCATAATTAATATTCTCCTTTCAGCACCAACATGTCCCGACTTCCCGCCTTTCTACAACGGACACATATATTATACTGACGGCGAGGGGGATCACCTGATTTATCACACAGTCGAAGTTGAGTAAGTCTTTAAGCAGAAATAAGGTGGATATTGCATACTTCGTATGACTAATTTAATTTAGGCACTTTGATTAATTGAGAAGAAGGGGAACAATTTCATCAGATAAAAGTAAGTATTTTAGCAGAAGACGGGTCTGTAGTTTGCAAAACAGTTAACGACTAAGTCTTCACAATTTACACAAAAGAAAACCTTTCCCGTTTACAGTGGCTGCTTTTCCCATAAACTGTTCGCCCATTGGTGGAAAATAAATGACGCTGGTCACAGTTATTATTATTTAAAGTCAAAAAAAATATTTGCCGAGCTGTGGTGCGAACTCACAACCCATGGATGGATTGAAAGCCCGCGTTTCTACTGCCTGAGTTACCGGTGTTCGGCCCCCTTTGTTATTCACGATGGTTTAGATTATATGTACACAGTGAGTCATATCACTGTGCCAACGAGTTAGAACAAATGTCAACATCGATACACATTACAGGATCGCTCATGTTGTTGGAATGTTTTTTAGAACATGGTGTGCTACAGAAATACCGATTACGCAGCCGAATTCACTCGCATGACTTATTTATCATTCTTATTATATTTTAAGATGCAACCCCGACTCTACACTGTTTCCGGAAAGTTTCAATGGCGTCACGCATTGTAAAAGTCAAGACACATGGAAACATACCGGATTCACATGCGAACGTAAGTTATTTTTATTATGTTTTCATTTCGATTCAGTCTCTGCTATATTGTATGCGTGCGTAACCCATATACAAGTGATGATATTATTTTGAAGACATTCGTGTATTATCATCAACACTATTATAGGACAGGGGTGTAGAAATTGGGAGAGTGAGGTAAAATCACGCTGGTATTTAAGCATCCTCACCCGGCTACTTTTTCGGTTTACCCCATTGTTACCTATTGGGTTAGACCCTTTAACACCCGGCTACTTTAAGAATTTTCCCTGCTTCTTCAAATCATTTCTACACCCCTGATAATAGGTCTGATGAAAATACACACCGTGACATTATTTGAATAGATAATAGCGCCGTTTTCAACAGTATCTTAGATACAACACGGCGATCAAAATATCGCACTAGTAGTCGTTACAATAGTCTCCAAAACTGGTACTGATACTGGTCGTGCCTCGGTTAAAACTCACGACCGTTAGAGAGAAAGCACCGATTAAGAAGTGCAGTTCAACTCTGTGCGCCGTGAAGCCAATTGCTCTCGTTGATATCACCGAAGGACTATGTCAAATACAGTGTAAACGACACCACTGTGAAGACAAAAAAATCCTTTAGAACGATAACTAAATAATGTCAAATACAGTGTAAACGACAACACTGTGGAGACAAACAAAGACCTTTTGAACGATAACTAAATAATGGTAAATACAGTGTAACCGACACCACTGTGGAGACGAACAAAGGCCTTTAGAACGATAACTAAATAATGTCAAATACAGTGTAAACGACACCACTGTGGAGACAAACAAAGCCCTTTAGAACGATAACTATCTATTTCCCACAAACAACACATAGGAGGTACACGGCTTTGAAAACATTTATGGAAAAAATTAGAAAGAGTTTGAGACATTTGGGATAAAAGAGAAATTACTAAATTTCTCAATTTTCCACAATGTGTTCGAAAGTATCCGTTGCACATGTGTCAAAATGCGTCCGTATGTTGAACGTTTGTTCCCTTATCATACGGATCATACATGGAAACTGGACAATAACCCGGATGTTAAGTAATCGCGTGGAATGGATGTCCAAAATATCCATACACACTATTTTTTATTGAATTTTTCTGATCGGGTTACGCCTTTTTCATTTAATGTTTTGAAAAACTAGTTGACGCTTTATGTCTTATTTGAAAGTGTCAAATACAGCGTAAACGACATAACTGCGGAGACAAACAAAGCTCTTAGAACGATAACTAACTAATGTCAAATTCAAAAAAGAAAATGTGGGAGGTACACGACTTTGAAAACATATATGGAAAACATTAGATATAGTTTGAGACATTTGGGATAAAAGAGAAATTACTTTCTCAATTTTCCACAATGTGGTCGAAGGTCATCCGTTGCACATGTGTCAAAATGCGTCCGTATGTTGAACGTTTGTTCCCTTATCATACGGATCATAAATGGAAACTGGACAAGAACCCGGATGTTAATTATTGTGTGGAATAGATAATATCTATTTACCCTATTTTTTTTATTGAATTTCTGATCGGGTTACGCCTTTTTCCTTTAATGTTTTGAAAAACTAGTTGACGCTTTATGTCTTATTTGAATATGTGATTAGTTATGCCGTTTCAAATGATTTGTTAATAACTGCTCGGTCAGTTTTATCTTTTAAAACTGTAGTGTTTCAAACAACCACTCACACCGTGGAACATTTGTTGAAAATGAACAATATCTTCTTTTCACACAATGCTTTCCAACCTGTTTGATATCAATTGTTTTCGTAATTCTTGTTATTAAAAACGTTTTGATAAATGTATTAATTTGCCCTCTCCGCTTTCAGACACAATTTATCTAACCTGCAAAAGAAGAATGATGATCGGCAATTTCCTTGCAAAATGTTTTCTTCACTAGTCAATACTTATGCTTGCATTGATACAGTTAATCCATTTTTTAAATATACATTTTCGAAATTGTCTGTTTGTGATCAAGGGTTTAACAGACTGTAAAAATAGCATATTATTAAAACAAGGGATCCAGAATCATTTAATTCGTCTGCAAAGTGGACGACCCACTTGTGTGTAAGTGCCATTTTTTTTTACCAGATATCGTCCTATTACGAAGATTAAATGCAGCCCCATATTTTTAAACGCGGCTAATGCGTGACACAACACGTTTACCATTTCCAAAATACGGACAACTTTTAAAGCAAAGGAACCAGTTTGCTGCTTGAAATAATCCAAAGTGTATGTGTCGTCTTCCTGAAACGCTGGCCATCATTATATCCATGTTCATCGGTCTTTCCATCTGTCAATCAATCTTAGCACAAATAGTTCAACTAGTTGTTTCTGTTTGTTAAATGCATTCAAAGTTGGTCACACTTATGATCAGATGAACAGAGTAAAACTAACTCTGGTCTACCCTGCTCTGCTACTTTATTCGCACAATGTCTCAATTAATTTCCAGTGTAACAATTTAAAGCTTGGCTCTATTATTAAAGCTCCCGCTTGAATGTCAACCTTAGCTCATTAAACTTAAATCCAACGTTGTTCCATGGATTCAATTGCATTCCAGGAGCATTTCGATGAGAAGGAGAAAATCGATGCAACACTTACTATAGCTCTTTGGTTATGACTTATTTCTCAGTTTAAGCGGTGTGTTTATGTTTGTCAAAGTTTCATTTTCGTTTGCAGTGGACTTATTCAAACGTTGTTGTCTTAAAGATGCTGATCAATAGCATTTCATTCGTAAATACTGGTATGACGAAAGGACAGTTGTTTGTATTATTATTTACTTTATAGCCATGGATTAATAGAAAAGTAATTCTTCCAACCATGGTAACGAATTAAAGAATGAATGTTTCTGCTGTTTTGTCCACCATGCTGTTGTTATACGAGTAAAGAAAGATAATTAGATTTTGGTTACTGGAAGCAAAATTGTTTACAGACCGATGCAATATTGTTTAAACCATATTTTATCTCACTAACTATACCATATATGTCGCCTTACAGACACCTCTATACCCTACGTCCTTTCAGATCTTTGAATATTTATAAAACAGACACTTTTCATTACAGGTAAGACGAGTCTTGGTCCAATGGCTAACATGAAATTATTCAAACTCACGAAATCCCGATGGAGCATAAGACAGCGTATTTATGCAGCCAAAGATTTCGAAAGTAGAACAAAGTTTTTGGCTGAATGCGAAAATCGATACGAAATGTATAACGAAGTGACGAATGATTATTCAGACAAAACATCAATGAACATCAAAGTAGACAACGGGACGATTCATCCAGCTTTGCAAATGTGTAAAGAAGGTAAACCTTTCTTGGTATACTTTTCTGTGTCTGTTTTTGTAATTATCTTTGACTTTTCTATCTGTCATAGAATGCACAAATAAGGTACAGAACTAACTAAGTAGATAAGATTGTATTGTATTGTGTTGTTGTTTACATTAAGCACATGCTGCTCTAAGACGTAATGTTTGTTAATTTAATTCACAAATTAGTCACTACTCATATATTTCTTTGGGATATGTTCATCTCACAAACATCAGTTAAACTTATTATCTTATTATTCACTTATAGTAATATGCCATAATGCATGTTCATGGTTGTGGGAATTATAACTTAACCAATTCCTAATTACAACAAATTTGAAGCAGAATTATTGAAAGCATTTTGTTAAATTATCGCATATATTTAAGTGAAAGAACGATTTTTAAATGGAGTAGTGCACATTGTGGCAAACGTAGTCTGTTGTTAATGCTTCAGACACTCTCTGTAAGTCGGGAAGAATTACAAGTTCTTGACGCGGCTTATAAATATAATGCCAACAGAGAGGAGTGAAAAGAGCTCTAGATTGTCAATCAGGTAAGACATGTTAGACATATAACCATGTGTTCCTGGCTTACTCGCACCTGTACTCCACACATCATTCTTTACGGACAGACCGCCTATTGGAGGAAGACGAGTTGATGTCTTGTATTAATAATGGTAAATACTAAATTACCGAACAGTCTTTGTGTTTGAATCTCAAAGATTCGTACTGAGTTTGGGTTTAATCTACGTTTATCTCCATCAAAACAATGTTTTACCTGACCCAATTACTTTCACGCGGGTATCTGTTTGGATCTGTAAATAAATGCATACATTCTCTAGGAGTATAACATTTTATAAGAACGTACACTTTTTCTGTCAACAGCGAGATGTTCACTTAGAGATGTTCGGAACTATTTTTCCTACACCGGTATTGGAGGCATTGAATTGGGTAGAAGAGTTGACCACGACACTGAGGTCACGAAAACATGCAGTGGTGATTATGAGTTCGAACCAATAAAGGATAGAAAGTCACCAAGCTACCGTTTAACTTGTAACAAAGGTGTTATAAGAACATTTCCTGATTGCATACCCAGTAAGATGTTATATAATATTATCCATCATTTTGGATGTTTCAACACGAAACCCAAGCCATCTCATTTCAAGTATTGTATTAACCCTTTCCCATATACAACCTATCAGTATCTTAAAAACCATCTAGGTTAAAGTATGGAAACTCTATTTAAGGGAAAGTTTGATGATATAATATAATTGAAAACATTGGCAAAGGGAGATAATTTCGACAATCTCTGCTGCAGGTTCATCCGGAAGCTTCGTTATGTTGTAAAGGGATATTTAGTTATTTAATTTATGGTAATATTTCTCTTTATAGACTAGGTCACTAGTCCAATACGTTAAATAAGGTTAAAATCTTCCCAAAAAAGTTCATTATAAGGTGGTAAGAGCATCCATCAGTGAGAACTCCAATATAAGTTTAACAAACGCTTTGAAAATTATTGCGCCAAGAGGTCAAATATGACAGCTTATTAACATTCGCGAAGTGGAACGGAGAAGAACAAATAAGTCGCGTGATAATGCATTGGCGAATTCACCTGGGGGTCCGTAGGTTAATGTGTATACTTGTGAGCTCTTGCACTCCTACTTTGCGATGCCAGTTTCATAATATTTACCATGTTTGATATGATCTATTAACTTCTTAATAGTAACTACATAAATATAAGCTGCAATTGTTATTTTCTTTCACATTTTCCCTTCTTCTCCTTTATTCCTGAAGATCCCATGCCGTCAGCACCATAGTGCTTTGATTAGTTACAACCCTTTCATGCGAAGCATTCGATCTGTTCGAGAACAATGAAGGGCTAGAAAAGACTATATATGTATACAAGTAGCTAGTAATTGAATTCCGCAGAGCACCTGTTATATAAAAACACGAAAGAAAACCATATCTTACTACCAATTATAATGTTACAAATTGCATGAATTCATCGAAGTTAAACGTTTTATGATTTCCCAAATACAACAAATCTGCAATAGATGCTTTTAAAAACATCTAGGTACAATGCGGATAGTCTCTATATAGAAATGTATAATTATTGAATAAAGTTGAAAAGATTTCGACAAAAGGAACAATTGTTCATCATGCACATTTTCCTCTTTTGTCACGATGCTTTTAAATGCCGTCTGTTGCAGATGCGTCAGCATGCGTCTGCAAGTGGGACAAGAATAATACGTAATATCAAAGCGTTTTTTCTGTAACTTTGAATATAATTCACCCTTCTTACTTAAATAGAACGTTGTGAAATTCCACAAGGGAAAAATGCGGTGGGCGACTATAAGCGTTATTCATCCGGGGACTTGCTAAACAATGGAAAAGCGGTAAGATATACATTTTAATGAAATGGTGGTTTATCATTTTACTTGCTAGCGCGTTATATTTTTGCCTGACTTTAAGTTTGATACAAGTTAATTTAACTACCAAAACGAATCTTCAAATCTCCTACAACCGACTTTTGAAAATGAAATGTTGTGGATTATGGAGAAGTTCTATAAATCAAAATACAAGTTTAAGAAAAAAAAGCTGAAAATACTGTTCGCAATACTGAAGAATGAAATATCATCTGCCCTTTGGAATGTATTTGAACTTATTTCTTACATTGATTGATTGGGGTTTAACGCCGTCTCTAACATTTTCTTAGTCTTATAACGGCGGCCAGTGCAATTCCAATGTGTTTCCTGGTTTCCACACACCAGTAATCCACGCATCAATCTTCCCACGCCACTGGCTGCTTTCCCTTATAGACCTAGTCCATTGGTAGAAGAGGAATGACGCATGTCGCATTGCCTTTTGTCAAACGTCAGAAAGAAAGTTGGCCGAGCCGGGATTCGAACTTACAAGCATTGGATTTACATCCCGCGTCGCTACCGACTAAGCTATCAGGGATCGGCTTATGTGTTATAACGCAAGGTTTTGATTAGCGTTCTTCTGTCCATTTAATAACATCTGTTATATATTAGCCTTTCAAAGAGAAAAAATCAACATTATGATCCAGATGCTAATACGGGCCGACACAGACGGGGGTGATTGGGGATAAAATAATAATTGTATTCATGAAACAGAAAACCCAGAGGAGGCGAAAAGTGTCTGTAGGGTAATCCTGGACGGCATATTTGTGCTGATCCGGGTCGATTCCACAATGTGTTCATTCGCGTTATTCGGCTCATATAACATACATAGCATACGGCATACTGAACCGATATATAACAATATCTCACGTAAATGCATAGTAGATGACTTGTGAAGCATCTAGGCAAACATAGAATATATATATATATATGAAAGTATAGTTAAAATTTACAGAAAAACTATGTGGCAAACGAAGTAATTGTTTCTAGATCAATTTCACCTTTTGTCCAATTCTGTTTAAACATCGTCTGCAGTAGATGGGTCTGCAAGTGGGATAAGGTGTATATCGCCGTTGCAATGGTGTAGTGGGGTTAAAGCTTTCACGATCAGCAGATCCCTGATCGATCCTCGGCGGGCTTGAAAGCAACAACTGTGAATGAGCCGTACATTGGAAGACGTCCTTGCATACGAATCTGTCCAATGACTGTACAATGCATTCATATGCATATAATAAAGACCGCATGCCTCCTGAGCCAAGGGTATCGAGTTAGATGCCCATAACAGGTATTTCCGGGTCTTCGACAATGAAAGTGAGTTTATACATTGTATAAATTTGCTTCAAAGTCGATAAATAAGTTCTATTTTTGTAGAGGCAATTCTTTCATTAATTAAAATAGAACACCCGTAATGGGTTCGGCGATTTCCGTGCGATGTCGATATTTGTGATGAGCATAACAGCTTGGCGATGACAGTTGGAGTCGTAAGAAATCGGTATTGTATAACAACATAATACTGAAATTGCCGATCCGATTACACATGTTATATCTTAAAGACAGTCGTTGTTACAGACTTATCAATTAAACTACAAACTTTAAAGTCAGTCGTTGTTACAGACTTATCAATTAAACGACATACTTTAAAGACAGACGTTGTTACAGACTTATCAATTTAACGACATACTTTGGATCAGAGCTCGAGATATGGTGTGTAGCTGGCTCGTGTTATAAAATCCTTATTTTACCCTTTATTAGATTTCTTTTAAGTATCTACATCATATAATTCGAATGAGCAATAAAAAAGGCAATTAAGATAGAAAACTTTCTCCTTAAGGCCTCATTACATCACTTATCCGTTTTATTTTCAGGTAAAAGTAACGTGTCCGTGGAAACAGGAATTGTACTTCAATGAAAATAATCAATATCAGGATTTTCCATTTTCATCCACATGTACTTTTGGTGTTTGGAGTATTCCAACGTTTCCAGTATGCACTAATAGTGAGTTATTAATAATATATATTGTCTTATATAACCCGGACACACACTATCGACTGAATAAACACTGGATTTTTTTTCAATTGTTAAATTCACCTACCCACCCCCCCACACACACACACAACTCCCCACCCACCCCGTGTAGATGCGTTATGACGCCTCTGCAGCATGGATCTTTTGTTAACAGTGTGACAAAAGAAGTAATTGCTCATTATTTCTCTCATAGCCACAGCATTTTCAGTTCTTTCCTATAATAATACTTTTATTTTCAAAGCTTCTTGACAAAGTTTCCCCAGATGTTTTTAAAAGTGGTATGTTGCAGATTTGTTCCATGTGGGAATACGTTGTAAACTACAATTACATAAATACACGTATTGTCAACTTTAGTGCAGTTTAAACGAAAGCTTCTTTCCTGACTTATTAGATGAGGATTTTGATGTGTTGACTGTATTTTATCCGCACATGATTTCCCTGCATTTACACATTTATCTATGAGTACGTATTAACCCTTTGATAGCTTGAACTGATTGTGTGAAGTCTGTGAAACATCCATTGAGCCAAGCCTTTCGCGCTATTTGACCTAACTATATCGTGATTGTACACAATTTAACATACTGATGTATTTCTAAAATGGACTATAAACTCTCCCAAACATAAAGGTTGGCGAATCTATTTGAAAAATGTAAGTTTAAAAGGGTTGAACAATCTCTAGGATTAATTTCTTTTATAACCAAATGGATGACGGTATTTTTTAGATTGCACTGATAATTTACTCAGAAAAACACTCGTTCACGTATAGTGTGAAGTCGAACTCTAGTGACGAACTCAAAATTAAGTTAGATACTTTGATTTTTAAAACTCAGAAACCATTTCTTTAACTATTAGTAGTATTATCAATATAATTAATATCATGAGTGTTATCATTTATTATCATCATTATTGTCATTATTATCATCATCAAACCCACTATAGGATTATCATTACCATCATCCTTTTACATTATTATAAACTTATTTTTGTCATTATAGAAAGATGCATCGTTCCCAAAAACGACGGTAGCACCTATAAGGATAACGGTAAACTAGTTACGGCCGCCACGAAAGTTGTCGATAGAACCGATCTTAAAAAGTTCTGCGATAAAGGTTATGAAACCTTAAACGACAAAGTCATAAAGTGTGACAGAGGAAAGTGGAAAGGGGACACCCCCTGTTATCCAAGTGAGTATCTTTTCTGGAAATATGTTAGTGTGTGTTTCACATTCATCGTATATGCACAATACGATTTTTAAAATATCGACAAACAATCACTATACGTAAAACCATCATTATTACAAGCAGAAGACGACTTTGAAACCGCTGAAGTAAAATTATGAAAACACTCTTTAAGGGAATGTTTTTTAAAATATGTTAAAACAGTGTCGCAAAGGAGAAATGGCACATGATGAGCAATTAATTCTTTAACAACAGTGCTTTCAAAAGTTGTCTGTTACAGTGTCAACGCTTATTTGTGTTGGTCAAGGGAATCTACTTTCTGAACATTCCCGAAATTGTTTCTTCCTTAGATGTACCCTTCATCTCGATATCCCAAAATATAAACTGTCTAACTTCGACACGTGCCCTTAGATGTACCCTTCATCTCAATATTCCCAAATATAAACTGCCTGACTTCGACACGTGCCCTTAGATGTACCTTTCATCTCGATATCCCCAAATATAAACTGTCTGACTTCGACACGTGCCCTTAGCCCAAATTGTGTGCCAAATTGTTATAACAATTTTGCCAAATAGGTATAACAGTTTGGTTCATAATTTCCTAGGGTTGTATATAATGCATTTCTTCGACTATTCACGATCATCTCGGCCAAATAGACATTCGGGAAATTGTAGGGCCAGATAAGACCGTGTTGATGGATTGGTCATCAATACCTTACGTATGATGTTAGCAGTGCTCCTTTTAAATCAATAGTAGAACAAGCCAACATACTATGGTGAAACACATTGCTTAAATGCAATGTTAACAATGGGGTTAAATGTTTTAACCTTTCCCACATACACCACATCTTCATTAGCCGACTTTGACAACATCTAGGTAAAGTACTGATACGGAAATGCATAATCATTAAATAGAGTTGAAAACATTGTGACAAAGGGATAAATTGCTAATCTTACACAATTTGCTTCTTTTGTCACAATGTTTTAAATATCCATCCGCTGCATATTCGTCCGAATGCGTCTCAAGTGCGAAATGATGAAGAAAAGAAACATGTATAACTATGAATAATATTCATATTTCTTACTTCAATAGAACGTTGTAGAATTCCACGAGATAAAGAAGCGATGGACGACAAAAAGATGTATTCATCCGGGGACTTGGTAAACAGTGAAAAAGCGGTAAGATATCCATGTTAATGACATGGTGGATTATCATTTTGTCTTGATAGTACGTAACACAGTCGCTTTGATTTTAGTTTGATATTTATCACTGTGTTATCTAGCGCGGCATACTTGTTCTGACCCTGTTTGATATTTTACGCTGTGTTATCTAGCACGGCATACTTGTTCTGATCCTGTTTGATATTTTACGCTGTGTTATCTAGCGCGGCATACTTGTTCTGATCCTGTTTGATATTTATCACTGTGTTATCTAGCGCGGCATACTTGTTCTGATCCTGTTTGATATTTTACGCGGGGTTATCTAGCGCGGCATACTTGTTCTGATCCGGTTTAATATTTTACGCGGGGTTATCTAGCGCGGCATACTTGTTTTGATCCGGTTAGATAGTTTACGCTGGGTTATCTAGCGCGGCATACTAGTTCTGGTCCGGTTTGATAGTTTACGCTGGGTTATCTAGCGCGGCATACTACTTCTGATCCGGTTTGATATTTTACGCTGGGTTATCTAGCGCGACATACTTATTCTGATCCGGTTTGATATTTTACGCAGATTCCACAGTGTTGGTTTTCTCGTTTTTCGGCTCATATAAATATACAGATTATACAGCTTATTAAACCGAAGCTTAACCATAAATGTATAGCATAGCAGACGACTTGTAAAGCAAATAGGCAACAATATAAACAATATCAATATATGGAAGCATAATCACCAAGTAGAGTTAAACACTATGTAGCAAAAGGAGCAATTGTTTCATCTAGAGCAGTTACTCCTTTTGACTAATTGTTTTTTAAGAGATTTCCTTTGAGTATCGACATCATATGATTTGAATGTGCAATAACAGAGACAAACACTTCCTACTTCTAGGGCTGTTGACATCAAATATCTAACTTTGTTTCAGGTAAAAGTAACTTGTCCGACGACCAAGGAATTATACTTCAATGAAAATAATCAATATCGGAATATTTTATTTTCATCTACCTGTTCTTTTGGTATTTGGAGTGTTCCAACATTTCCAGTATGCAAAAACAGTGAGTAATTATTTATATTCATTGTCTTATATAACCCGTACACACAATATCGACTGAACGTATGTATAAACATAAACACGGGATAAGTTGAAATTGTTTATGAAACATGTTCACCCTTCTGCAGCATGGAACTTTGAAAATATTGTAGCAAAAGAAGAACTTGTTCAAGGCGAGCAATATCTCCCTTAGCCACATCGTGTTCAGTTCTTTTTTTATAATAACACTTCCTTTTAAAGGTTTTTTACATATTTTCCCTGGATGTTTTTAAAAATCGTCTGCTGCAGATTTGTTGCATTTGGTAATGCGTTTAAAGGCCTATGTTACAGTTTTTTACAAAATAAATCCCAATCATAAAATCTGTTTTGTTCTTTGTATATTGTTATTGCATACAAATAGTGATTGAAGTAAGAAAATAAAACAATATTGTATCCATCTAAACAAAATATCGGTCTTTCAATGACATGACCAATTTCATCAAAGGCAGACATATATGCATTTTGGCCGAAAACCTAAAGCACAAACAAAAAAAAAACATGAAACCAATAAATCATATTACAGATCATATATAACTTTCTTATTTTAACCAGTTCTTATATTCCATGATTGTGAATTTGTTTGATAAATAACTGTATCATACGCATTTATCTACAATAACATGTTTTCTCTGTACTTTTAAGTCTATTTATGAGTACGTATCAACCCTTTGATACATGTAGCTGGAACCGAGTGTGTGATGTCCGTGAAACAAGCATAGATCCCAGCTTTCCGCGTTATTTGGCAATGAATGCCCTATCGTGTTAGCTACTTAACTTAACATATTGATATTTCTGGAAGTGACTTATCGACTTTTCCAAATGTTAAGGTGGCCAATTTAAAAACAAGCAGATTTCTAGGGTTGAACAATATTTTGCAAGAGTTCGCGAATTTGCTTTATGATCAAATTAATGAGCGTTTTATTAAATTGCAACGATGAGTCAAACTGTAATGGGGAACATTAACATAAAAACCTAGGTATATAAACTCACAAACAATTTCTTTGATTATTATTATTATTACCATTTATCAATTTTATTATTTTTATTATTGTCATCATCACCATGATTATCATCATCGTCATCATCACCATTAGCATCATTATCATCATCATCATCATCATCATCATCATCATCATCATCTATAATAATCCTCATCAGCAACAGCATCATCACCATCAGAATCAGTACCATCATTATCAGCAGCAGCAACCTCAAAACCCCCATTTTCCTCATTATCTTCATCATTTTCATCATCCATCATTATCATCATATTATTATTATCATTTTAAACTTATTATCATTATTATAGAAAGGTGCATTATTCCCGAATTCAATGGTACCAGATACAATAATACGGCTAGCGGTAAACTAGTTAGAGCCACCATGAAAGTGGACGATGGAACCAAACTTAGAAAGTTATGCGACATTGGTTATGAAATCCCAGATGGCGAACACATTGTATGTGGCAGTGGAACGTGGAAAGGAAACGCCTCGTGTAATCCAAGTGAGTGTCTATTCTGGAAATAGTTTTGATGGTTCCTGTGCTTTTTTGTGTTTTACCTTTCCCACATATAGCATAAGTTATGACTTTGAAATATATAGGCAAACAGTCACTTTGATTGACTGGAGTTGAAAACATTATGAAAATGGAACCATTGCTCAGTATAAGTTATTTCAACTGTTGTTGCAATGTTTTCAAACGTTATTTGCTACAGACGATTCAAATAGTTTTGTATATGAGAGTTAATAGTAAGACTGTTGTTGATTATGTCATCAAAATGTGTGTACAACAACTCTGACAACATCACGAACAATTTAAAGACAAAATGAAGTTGAAAGAATTGTGGCAAAACCGAGGAATTATTCATTATCGGCAATTTCTCATTTCGTCGCAATATTATTTAATGTCGTCGGCTGCCTGAGTACCAAAATGTATCTGGACAATCAATAGATGAATTAACCAAGTAAAATATGTCTATATTACAGAATCGTGCCATCTTCCTGTCATAGAAAACAGCAGGAATAATACTGTTAAAAGAGCTCTATCTCACAACCAACAGGTAACGCATTCATTACAATCAATCCTTTCCAACACACAACTTATTTGCAGCAGAGGCCATTGAACGCATCTTAGCGGAACTATTGAAAATGTACGATAAAGTAATGAAAGTGTCGTAACTGAATATCGTTGGAAACATTGTAGCAAAAGGATAATGATTTGTTACACTTATTTCAGAAAGTCATCTGCTGCATTGGGCGTCGGAAATGGGCTGTAGGAGAGAACAGTTTAAGTCGATTGTTGGTCTTTTGACGTAAACAAACGTTTCGACTAGGTTCGAACCTGAGCATGGACACAGTCTGCCCAGCACCGTGACTGCTTGTCCACATTTAACTTAGCCCTACATGCAACTCGTTTGTACAATGCTGCAGACGTGTATCGGCACAATTTGTTATGATTTCAAACCAGTGTCATGAGACGATGTCGACACATCTGTAATCAGTAAACGCTGCGTTAAACGGAGTTCACTTGACATGTTTAACGTTGCTCCACCAATAGTGCACAAGTGATAGCATATCTTCTATTTCAAACAATGTTTTCAAATATATATTATTTGGTTGTTTTTTAGGTCTTTTCAAAATGGCTATAGATTATCAGACCTATTGCAAGTTAAGATGAAACATATATACTTGCCTTGGCTATTTGCCTATGTAGTCGTTAGAGATCGGTTTTGTTTGTTTGATTCCCGGTTATTCCTAACGGAACTCGAAAAGTCTTTTCGGCTGTTGATAAATACCGAGCTCGGACGGAACTCGCCGAGCCTATTCTGCTGTTAATAAATACCGAGCTAGTACGGAACACGCATATCCTATTTGGCTATTTAAAAATACTGATCTCGTACTGAACTCGCCGAGCCTATTGGCTGTCAATGAATACCGATCTCGTACGGAACTCGCACAGCCTATTCGGCTATTAATAAACAACGATTTTGTACGGAAATCACCGAGCCTACTCGGCTGTTGATAAACACCGGTCTCGTACAGAACTCGCTCATTGGAGATGCTCTGACTAAATGGCCGCAGTGAGATTAATCGAACCTAGGATGGTCGGTCTCGACCACGGCACATTTCTTCAAAAGTCAACAATTAGTTTCTGTTTGCTACTTGCGTTTTAAGAAGAGAAACACTATGTCTAAGCTTGGTAAATATATGGTGCTGTAAGCTTCTTGTGTTCAAGAAGAGAGACACTATGTCTTAGTCTTTTAGTGTTTTTTCTGTATGCTTCTTGTGTTTTATAATGAGACACACTGCTTCTTAAACATAGACACTAGTCGGTTTTAATTGTATTAACAAAGCAGTAGATATGCCGGTAATGATGATGGCTATTGTTCCATGGTCGTCTGTATGCTCGGCCTCTCATTCCTGCAGCTGTTTAACAAATGCCATTATGGCTAGCGTTTTTTGCATTCAGTCAATTAGCTTACGATTGACGTTATTGATAGAATGTTATGTTGATGACTGACACCTAAATCACTTTCGTAGTTGAATTGACACTATGATATGAATCCCCATTCCAACCAACCGACCTCCCGGTCTGTCCCGAATTGTCCCGAACTGAAAACTGATTTGCCCGATCGGGGGTCAGATCCGTGTTGGGTCCGGGTTTGGTCCGGGCTTATCCGAGACAGTCCGGGATAATACTGGCTGGTCCGTCATGTTCCCGATCGCCACCCGGCAATTTAACTAAGATTGCCGTGGTTATCCGAGACCGTCCGACTTTTTTTTAAATCCTGGGTAGTCCGGGACGGTCCGAACAGCGACAGTGCTGTCTCCGGGAAGATCCATAGTGGCACAGTGATGATTCTTGGCGATCCGGCATATCGTGTTGGGTTCGACGCGGTCCATGTTGGGTCCGGGATAGTCCGTAGCTGAACCGTAATGGTCAAGTTTATTCGGGACGGTCTGTGGCACTGCCGTTGTGCTACCTGGGTCAGATCCGTGTTGGCTCCGTGTTCATCCGTTGTGGTTCCATGTTGGGTCCGGTCAGGTCCGGGGTGACGATGTATTGCGGCTCATTTTCACCCAGGATCATCCCGGATCAAGATAGCCCTTGATCCGGGATGTTCATTGTCAATCCTGGTCTTTCGTGTTGGGTTCGCCTTCGGTGTGACTGTAGCCTTACTCAAATACTGTTAAAAATGGCGTTTAATTGCGTTTAATTGCAATTTCACCTTTTGCCACAATGTTTTAATGTTGTTCTTCTTCAATAATTATACCATTATACAATTATAGATTTTTTTCATATTTTGAGTAAACATTTGTAAAGTCGTCTAGTATATGTTGAAGCGCTAAACATAGAAACTAGTCTGTTTAACTTGTATAATAAGCCACAGTAGATATGTCGGTAATGACGATGAATATTGTTCCAGGGTGATCATTACGCTCGGCCTCTGACTAGTGTTATTCGCCGTCAATTAGCTTTCGATTGACGTTTTTGGCAGTATGTTATGTTGACGACTGGCACGAGAAGGGGCCCTCAATCACATGGTTAGTCAATTGACTGGTCACCATGTTATTACTTAAATACTGTTGAATTTGCGTTTAATTGCTATTCCAAAATAAAGTCGTCTGCTGCTGATTTGTTGTATAAGTAAATTCTATTGTGACATGTGTTACATAGCATTTATAATATACATTTAATCTTTAACAGTTATTATTAACACCCGACCATATGAGCCTTTAAGTCTCTAAAACATAATAGCATACACATATACAAGATATATATATATATATATACAACGAAAGTGTGATCGAACGTGAAATTAGTCATATGATTCGGTCGTAAAAACAAATGTCGAAATCATTTCATAATAAATAATCAAATTATCTAATATTTTAATGAATAGTTTATCTTAAAACAGTACAAAATAATATTTCTGTTTCGTGTGATCAAAACCTTAGACATAATTGTGAAAAAATGAATTGAGATTTTTACAGGAAATATATCCATTCACTTAACATCGAAAGATATCTACTTGTGATAAAATGCTCATTTAGTTGAACAATATACTCCGTCTCCGTATATACGCATTAACAATAAGTATGGCTGTCTTCCTATGATACTTTTAGATAAGCTCACTAAATTATTTTTGGTGAGACATTAATTGGAATTGGTTGATACATACATCACTCATTTCGTATTCTGTCATATAATGTACACCTCGATATGAAATGCTCTTCACTTTCAATTTGCTGGCAGTAACACAATTTGCACAGTCTAGTGGTCAACGGTTCTCCGAGGTAACGGCCTGTCAATTTTACCATTTGTTGCCGCTGTTTCCAAGCTGGCCGTTGAATACTGTATCGATGAATTAAATGTAGCAGACTTCAGACCGCGTCTGGATGCGCCATGGATGCTTTCTACTCCCAAAGTCGACATATCCCTAAGTTCTCAATTCAAGAAATGTCAAGATCCCTCTACCATTTTGTAAATAACAGAACGATATATTAATGTGAACTACGCTGAGCATTTACAAATGTTCACTGACGGCAGAAAAAGCACCGACAATGCAGTCTCTGCTGCAATTGTTATACCAGAGCGAAATGTGAAAATCGCTAAAAGACTCAGCAACCAGTTTTCTATTTATGTAGCAGAGTTAACTGCCATTAATTATGCATTGAGCTGGATTCTAGTCAAATAACACACACAGTTGCTATCCTGTCCGATTTACTATCAGTATTGCAATCTATCTAAATTAGAAACTCTAGGTTGATCATTTAGAAAATCTACTATCGCTTCATGATCAGTGCCATGTCAATAATATCAAGTTACCTTAGTATGGATTCCAACACATGTAGGGTAAGGATGCATTGAAGAGTTCTGTATGTGATAAAGTCCCCCTGTCAAAGTCTGAAATCTACTCAATAATATAAAAACATATGAAAACTAATGGGGGAAAAGGGCTGACAAAATCTAAACATATCCAGCTAATCAAAGCTAGCGGAATGAACTTCAGTTAAAATTTAATTTATTGACAGGTAGTGTAGGATATCACATTCTGGGCGGCTCACCAGTCTGCCCGTTGTGTGATGTTTGTAACACTACAGAACATTTCATGATACACTATCGCGGGCACAGGGTGCCAAAAAATAAGCTCTCTGGAGAACTAAAACGGATAGGAGTTGCCATAGACTTTAACAATATACTGTTCCCATCTAAGGCGCTCCAGACATCTACATCTTTCGCACTAGATACTTACCTGCTAGACTATCAGATGACAGATAAAATATAACCAGTAGATGCTATATCATATAGTTCTAACTGAAATAAATTGATGAATGAAAACCAACACAAATAGAGACATGACTGGTGGGGACAGTTACACCAAAAATCCCAACGCAGATCATATACCGGGTCGTGAGGGTTGAAGGTGGTGTCAGGTCTCTTCAGTGGAGACTGGTCTACGTCATTCTGATCCGGTATATGATCGATATACAATATCGCACCAATGGTTCCTACTAGGTGTCTGTCATATAAACAAGTTAATCTTCCGTGTCATGTACAATATTTAATTCATGTATCGTGTTTTATTAATTATAATACTTAATCAACGACTGCCTGTTAGGACGTGTTCACTCGGAAGAATCAAATTCGTTTGTACAGTCGACTCGACTCGGTGGAGACGTCCAGGTTGACACTTTTATTATTGTTGTTGTGACTGTGCACTTAGCCTCGAACCCATTGTGGCGCGAATTATGTATATTGGGAACCAGCTAATCAAGGAGCTCACTCTCTCTACCAGCGGTTGTGAAAGCTAGACGTACCTCAACACAAAGAATAAATCTGCTGTTTTGAGCATTCTCTCAATATTCAGTAAGCTCTAATAGCTGTTAAGCAACATCAGTACATTTCCCAGACTGTAGATGGTCAGAGACCTCGCGATCGCCGCATAACTAATGACATGGCTGTCAATCAAATCACCCCTGGGGACGTGAAGAGGGTGGTTGGGGATGTCATGGGAATGCAGGTTTCTGATGTCGACGAAAGCCCGGGAAAAGCAAAGCCTGGAGTAGAATGCTTCTTTTGCAAGAGCAAATGGCATTTTAAACGGGATTGCAGACACTATGCTGATTGGTTGAAAAAGAAAGAGAATATGGTGGCAGCAGTTAAAGACTCTGATTAGGAGCCACGTAACCCAGTCTGAGGTTTAGAGAACAACAAACAGTAGTGTTCAAATGCGGCTGAACTATTTTAGTGTCAGTACTGTAGAAAGTCATGGCCCTGACCAAAAGGCTTTTTAGTCTTTCGGCAGTACACACTAAGTTAAAGACTTTTAGTGTTAATACTGAAGAAAAGCATGACTCTGTTATACTTTTTGCCTTCGAACAGCACACATATGCTTACAGAAACAGTCCTTTTTGGAATCTTAAAACTCAGAAACAATTCAGATGCAAGTGCGGGATCGTTTTTCATTAATTTGATAGTCAGGGAGAAAGTTTATAGAAAACCTGTAATTGCTTTAGTTTCCCTACCAAAAAGAAAACCGAGTCAACCTAACTACGTTGCGTTGCCAGATATATACTGAGTTAAATGACATTGTACAGCGGCTGTACAAATTGACCAAGGATAATACCTTCAAATGGGCAGCAAAAGCTGAACTGTTTCGGTTATTGACCCTAACAAGTAGCTGTAGGTGCAGAAGTAATTCAAGTGCATGTTGAAGAAGAAAGGGTTATTGCTTTTAGTAGTTTCTCCTAGACTGTAGAGGCGAATAATTACTGCACCACCCGCAAACAGCTACTTGCCTTCGTAAGATTTAACCGTCAGTTGTACATGAATAAATCTTACAATAAGGACAGACCACTCCAGTTTGACCTGGTTGTTGAGGTTTCAAAAACCTTGGGACGAGCTCGCTCGATGATTCTTGGTAAAGCATTGAGCAAGGAGCTTCAGACGGGTAATGCAGAGGCACTATCAAGGATTCTGGATCCATTAAGACGGTGTTCAGAATATATAGTTGGTATTCAACTAGTGGATGTGCATAAGGCGTACCAAACAGGAGCAGATGTAGGAGACAGTTAACCAGGTTCAGTGGTAATTATTATCGGAAAGCATGACATAAAATGCCGCAAATTACTTGAGTAACAATACTCTTTTAGATTCTCTGCAATATAGGAGTTAATGTATGGACGATCATTTAGATGTCTATAAACACTACATTGGAACATAAAGTGAGCTTAGTTCGATACAGATAAAGCATACAAAATGGATTTTAGCCTTCTGTTAAGCTAACTGGATGGCTTTCAGCCTTCAGCAGAAGGCACTGAGATGTAGCTGGACGAAAAGGACACCACTATGGTCAAATTCAAGGCCTTACAGTCTACCTTGGTTCAAGGCCTTTCAGATAAAGTCGGGGGAATGTTGCTACGCGTGCACTTAGCCTCGAACCCATAGTGGTGCGAATTATGTGTATTAAGAAGGAACTAATCCAGGAGCTCACTCTATCTACCAGCGGTTGTAAAAGCTAGACGTATCTCAACACAAAGAATAAATAGAGAGCATCCTGTAGTTCCATCAATTCTTAAGAAATACCAAGGTCACTTCATTGTTTACTTGTTTAAGCCGTGGCAAAAATGCATTCCAAAGTGATGACGTCACACGACTACTTCCCTCTTCGAATGCGTTTTCTCTTAAATTGATCATTAGTCCTAGCCCTAACTATAGGACCATTGATAACATTATTTTTCAGAAGGATACGCTCGGTGATCGAAAGCTCTATCCCAGTATACCACAGGTTACCTGATACGGACGAACTCTCCATCATTTTTTGTTCAGACAGCTTTGTATGGCGGTCTCACTATTAAGCGACTCGAAGCGTCAAGAATCGACACGAAGCGTCAAGAAGCGACAAGAAGCGTCAGGGGGTTTATTATAGCAAATAAAACAGCGACTGGAAGTAACTGTTTATTAAATATTCTTCAATTAATCAATGTCCGTTTATATTTCTTACTTAGGGAATATGCCTAGATTTGAAAAAAACATAATCATATCATAAAAATAAACACCAACATGTATGCGATAACATGTTTAATATGTAATTTAATAAAAGAAAGGTACTGATTTTGTTTTGAATACTAATACCCATTAGTCATGTGAAAGCAATAGTATACTTATAAATTCAACTATATTAAAAATACATCTAAAATCCATTCAAACGCACTGTCAGAAAAACATGTTTACACCAAATTTATAAGAAAAGTATATGAATACTTTCCATCTGAAAGTGAAGGATGAATGCGCTTGCACTGGTTAAGAGTTGTTTGTATCTTTTGTTTTAATTGCTTGATTGCTTTAAGAAAAAGTCAATTAGTTAAATACCTGTCTCACTAATGTGAATAAGTAGTGGGAAACATGATCACAGACAGCATTCAAATCGCGTGTATCCAATTAATTGAGGTAATCAATGTAAATTACAATCAGGATCAGTTTGGGGATTGATCAGACACAAGTTTTTATTTATTTACGAAAAAGAAGTAAGTCACTTGATCGTCTTGAACGAAATTCTAAAAGGACGTCTTTGGTTGAGGAAGGTATCTTAGTTAAAAAGATATTATTAAAAAAAGAATATATTTAACCATCAATGAGAGATCCTATCCAAGTTTTAGGACGGATAGTCTTATTGTCGATCGTGTGTCTTTTTATATATGTTGAAATCTCTAGGCATGCATATCCCGGGAAAATCACCAATTAATGTTCGCGGTGACGGGAATTGTCTCTTTAATTCAATTTTGATGGCATTATTAGGGCAATACTTGTATTGAAAATAAGCCTCAGTATGAAAGAAAAACATCAACGCTTGTTTATGGTTTCCCCGTCAATAGATGGCATCTATTAACTTTAACTTTTCGTCGGTCTGGGTTATGGCAGCTGCAGAATCGGTCATCGAATGTCCAATATAATCAGTGTATCCTCCAAAATATGGCATCTTGAACATTGTCATTTTAAACGAAACTTTCCATTCTCTTGAGAAGGGTAGTAAATCGAAACCAATTTGGATGAAACATCGTCTGAGTCTTTTGAGTGTCCAAAATATGAAACAAGATCCGATCAGATCGTAACTAAAATAGTACATCAGGAAACTTTGGTCAGAGACGCTCTATACATGCATGGAGATTTTGAGTTGGCACTCGCGGTCCGCTGTCTTAATATATCCCCTTTCAGCTATAACCAGAAAACAGATATTTAGAAGACAACTCTATATCATAAATATTTAAAAAAAAATACATTATTGTCCGTTTTCAAAATCATTTAACGCGCAATTGATATCTTTAATATCACAATATCACAATACTCTATAAAACAGTTTTGGTAACCTTATGGAAATACCATTCACAGAATAAGCAAATGAAACAGCCTGATAATCTCTGACGCGGTCCAACAGCCCGTAAGTTAATACTAAGAATATTAAATTGTATTTAACAAAACTACTGTTTCAACAATCTAATTATTAACAGTCTGGTCTTATTTATATATTTGAATTGATTAATATCAACATCGGAATGACATAATATAGTAACTATAGTTGATATGTTTCTTCCCAAGGGAGATCCATTATCAAATAAATATATTGATATTGAACCTCCCTACATTTCATGTCGCCTCTTGATGCATGATCTGTGATGAGTTACTTCCCTTGTCTATAAAACAAAATGGCGACCGTTCTCTTGACACTTGCGAATTTTGTAAACAAAGTTGATTTTTTCTACTAATATTGAATGGATTTTAAAAAACTAAAAGGAATTAGATTAATACAAGTATATGTTACTCAGTAGTTTCTTCCTGTCACTGACTTTTTGTAATAATAAACTCCCTGTTGCTTCTTGTTGCTAAATAGTGAGACCCTTATTAGCTCTACTGGCCAAAGGCCAGAAGGGCTTATGTCGTGGCGATTCGTCCGTTGTCTGTGTGTCCGTAAACAATTT
>JAUELF010276676.1:0-10614 GCA_031471495.1 Clinocardium nuttallii | reverse complement strand
CACCTCTGCAGCAGACGGCTTTTCGAAAGCATAGTGACAAAAGAAAAAATGCACAAAGCGTTTTGACAAAATATGTTCAAAGTCCTCTGCTGCGGAATTGTCGTAAATCCGCGAAGGTTTGAGGATCATTATCTATCTTTTCCCATTAGTCTGTAATTTCGCTCGCATAATTCTAACCTGATATAATATTAGACGAGTTTTAAACCTTTTACTTTTCTGGTTTAATCCCGTTCAAGACTGCAAAATCACTAGTTATCGGATAGGGCCTTAAAACAACAAGAAACCTCTCAGCCTCCCCTTCCTGCCACACTCTCTATCTAAAATGAACAATTCAAAGCAAATTTGAAATACAATACTCTTTAATAATACTATTTAATTGGCATTAATGGGCGCGTCTCCAGACACTGTCAAATACGAAAATACAGAGTGGGCTTAAGACAAAGAGTGAGCTAGCCCCGATTTAGCTACAAATTTACAAACTTAAGCCCCGAAATATTTGTGCACAGCTACCCAAAATAAAAAAACCTCATCAATGTCACCATAAGAGTTCAGAGCATGGGAATATTCAGTGGTCGGACAAGATTTAGCTCAAAACTCAGTCATTGTAGTTATTGAATAAAAATGTTAAAAAGTTCAAAAAAAGGTTTTTCTCAGGGGTTTTCCTAACAAACGGAAACACACGGGGAAGCCGGTGTCGAATGACTTTGATACCCGACGAATAACTCCCGCGTAAGGCAACGCGTCATCGTAATATTTACCATCAATAATATGTTCCATCCGATAAGATCCATTATGACTTAAAGCCGTAATGGGCATTCATACTACCTAGCCTAGTTGGCTTTATTTAGTTCTACGCCGTTTTCAACATTATTTCCATTATATCATTAATGATCCCTGGGTATACGAACTAGTACTAGGCTAGGAAATGTGTCTTGCTCAAGGGCACACCAATGCTTTTGATTGAAACTCCTTTTGAAAGGATGGCAATATATTTAGTAGGCCCAATACAGCCAGTAATTAAACAAAATCGGTACTTTTACTTACGTTAATGCATTATGCAACAAGGTATCCCGAGGCAGTTCCTCTTTCAGGCATTGATGCAGAAATAGTTACTGAAGCCTATTTAATATGTTCACTCGCTTGGGTTTTCCATCAGAGATTTTAACTGATTTAGGATCCCATTTCACGTCAGAGGTGATGAAAGAAGTGAGTAGACTATTATCAATGCGTATGCACCACACCACACCCTACCATCCAATGTGTAATGGGTTAGTTGAGAAAATTAATAGCACACTTAAGAGCATACTTAGAAATATATGTGCTGAAAAACCAAAGGATTCGGACAGGTATCGTTTGCCTACAGGGAAGCTCCACAAACAAGTCTAGGCTTTAGTCCTTTTGAATTGTTATATGGAAGAACGGTAAACGGTACTTTGGCAATTTTAAAAGATCTGTGAAGATGAAGTAAAACATGTGGAGGGATGAAGTAAAACATCCCGAGGTAAGAACCACTTATCAATATGTGTTAGAACTCAGACAAAGACTGGACGATACTTTAAATTTAGCAAGAACAGAGTTAGGACAATCTGCAGGTAAATACAAGATTCATTACGATAGGTAGAGCAACTCTGTACGTTTTGAGATGAATGACGAATTTTTGATTTTACTCCCGACAGAAGGAATCAAACTGCTATGCAGTGGCATTCAGGTCCATTCAAGGTGATCGGGAAACTAGGTGGGTGTGATAACAAATTTGCAGTAAGGGGTAAAATAAAGGTTTATCATGCCAATTTGTTAAAAGAATATGTGCGAAAATCAAATGAAGTTGAAACAAATGTGTCTGGTAATATGATCAGCGTAAACATGACCCTAGGACTGAGCGCTTTGGAAATAGTTGGCACAGGTGTCATTGATAGTGAAATAGATAGGCAAGATAATGAGATAGAAGAGGGTGAAGATGGCTCAGTCAACGACGAAACACTCCTTGAGTTACCAGATTTCAAAGGTAACGAGACGATTAAAGATGTTAAGATAAATCTCTGACCCGTGAGAAAACTAGATCAAAGAGGTAATGGACCTTTTGACGGAGTTCAGGGATATTCTTACTGATATTCCGGGTGAAACAAATTTAATTGAGCATGAAATACAATTTACTTCACATCAACCAATAAGAACAATACAATACACTTTACAATTTGCCATGATGGAAACAATAAGGGCAGAAACAAAACAAAAAATATTGGAAATGGACAGTATTGAACCGTCCAAATCACCTTATATATCCCCTATCGTCCTTGTTATAAGATCAGATAAAACCATAAGGTTTTGTATAGATCCTGGAAAGCGCTACGATCTTGATTGGACAGGATATTGTCTGGGTCTAGTTTAATAGAGTCTATAAACCCAGAAGGTTTTTATTGTATTGTTACGAGGTGTACGACAAGTTGAGATGCCCTGCTGTTGGCTATCGGTGGTCAATCGAACCTGGCAAAAGTGCTCATGCTTTGTGACTTTGTTGAGATTATGTTGTATTGTTGACAATACGAATACGGCAGCCAATATATTCTGATAGGTGTGGAGATAGATACCCATGGAATCGATGACTCCCCGTTTTCTATGCGGGCTCTACAGCTAACTCACAGTCTAGGTCAATGGCTGTGGGTGTGTCTCAAAACGAAAGCTTGTGTTCTGCGGACTCGATTATTGGATGTACTGGTTGGATTACATCCGTACTGGATGGTAGAAATTTCGTTGATATCTATTTGGTGTCTAGCTGGTCGGACTGCTACGTCACTAATGTCCATCAATGTAATGCCAACACGATTTTAGAATCAATATAGACCGAGCTCCATATTGCATATCAATATTTCAGTTCCAATTACCTTCAATTGTCTTTCAATTATATATTACAACATGTTTATATTGATTCACATTATATTACTAGTTGCTGTTAGGGTTAAAATATTGCATTGCCCTTTCATCGACGTAAACGACTTTGATAATGTAAACTTTAACCATCGATGACAAAAGCTTACGTTATTGATTAGGTTCCAAATGAGAACTTTCAAGAATGGCACAAAATCGGCCGTCTTTTAAAACTTTAAAGTCCTGCTTAAAGCAATAAAACACTATAAAAGAATGAATAAAAAATGTTATTTATCTTGTTGCTAGATGCATACATTGGTGCTATTGCAAAGCTTTGTCTTATACTTATATAGGATTACATGCAGTATTAGAAATAGTTGTATTTTAGACATGTTTACACATACAACATGCATGTTGTATGTTTTACATCGTGATATAAATTCAGCAATTACATACATTTTGTGATATTTATTGTGATATTATTTTGTTTAGCATTTCCCACCGTAGCAATACGAATTTTAGGTTTCATATTTCAAACGAAATAGATAGCATAACTGTCAAATCAGTTTTAAAATTTACTTATTCATGCAGTCAAATGTTTTATATGATTGTCTTTCAACCGTTATTTCGAGTTATTAAAGTAAACCTATTTTGAACATAGAAATCGCAGAATTTAACATTAAATTTGAAATGGGAAATACAATACGTTTTAAAACTGATTTCTGCTTAGCCATATAGTAGGCATATTATGGTATAGGAATAATGTACGTCGCCTGATTTCATCCTCAATAAAGATCTAGCCATCTTGTAAGAACACAATATGTCGATCGAGTCGACCCGTTTTGACTTGTATTTTCTCTTCATCCTTGCAAATGGCTTCAATCCAATAAATCTCCGCGATATATTGACAAATGAAACATTAAAATCCTTTTTCATTTAAAAAATATGGTTAAAATGTTTAGCGAGACCTCCTAAACATTTATTTCAAAGGGCGGATGAATTTCATTCGCGCAAATAACTGAAGAAAGAGTTCCGTAAATATGGATCGCCCAGAATGCGATTTAAGCTATAGTTTGCCACTGACCATAATTGTTTAAAAAAGTAACATGCGTTTTCATCAATAGTACCGTTTAATATTAAACCAAGAGTGAAAATATAACCCTTTGTTTTTCACTCGATGAAAGAAATTTAGATAATAAACTGAAACAAACAATTTTATTCTATTCATTTCATGCTACATGATGAGATACTGAGTTCTATAAGTGAGTGATATAGGTATGGCGCCAAAGGGTTAACATTGTGCCGTCAGACCGCTCACGTGACGCCATTTTGCTAGTATTCGGTCATGTTAATCGGCACACGTTATTATCATACAGCTATTTAATCCTCTTGAGGTCAATATATAGTGAAAAACTATTTTTCCAAGTGAATGACTATTGACCCGAAATAGAGAACTATTGGCCGAGACAGGTCGAGGTCAATAGTTTTCTATTATGGGTCAATAGTCATTTGCGAGGAACAATAGTTTTTCACCAATGAACTCAAAATGAGTAAATAGCTGTTTTATTATATATAGCCATATAGAATGACTGTAGTGGAGCAGAATTATTATATTCTGTTCAACGGAACGAAATGTCTACATGGCTATTGTGTCACAATGTGTCCAAAAATTCGGCGATCTGGGGACAAAGAATAATGTTCGAAGAATTTCGCTGAAATTCCCCCACACTAATAGTACTCGATGCGATCTAGGTCTGTGCGTTATCGTTATATCTGGGAAAAATCTAGTCTCAGAGATTGTTTAGGTTAGAACCCGAAAAATCGACATTTTCACAACATATTTCTGTAGATCTCGCACCAGCAAATAACGGAATCAGCTAGAAACCTGAAATTCAACCTAAAACTTGTCCGAGATCCAGTGCAAAGGTGTTTTTAGATTTCTCATACATTTAGTTTAGGTTCTTGGAGAAAGCTTTTAACAGGGGTTCTTAACTTAGATTTTTTGACATGACCAAATACCAGGAAAGTGACGTCACATCAGCGGTTTGACGTCATAACGTTATCACTTTGGCGCCAAAACCCGATAATAATGTTCTATTTATCTTTTAGACTTCCGGAAATAATTTTGGTGTTGCAAAATACTTGAGTGTCATCAATTGTGACGTTTTGAATCATGTTAGGATTGAAATAATATATATTGAGTATTGCTAGTGGTCGGTTTGTAGTTTGGATGCAATTCTGCTCACCTCAACTCATTCTATCCTGCGAAACCCTTAAGGTGTCACCTTTCTTGTATACACAGCTCTTGATCATTTTTGTTCCAATGTTGTTCAGCAACTTATGTGCCTTTCCATGCATCATCCAATTAAAAAAGTGCATGTCTCCTTCAGATTATTGGTTAACTCGTTCCCTCATACAACAATTTTGCAGCAGACGAAGGTATCAATCTGGTCTTTGTTCACAGATGGTCTTTATTTGCACGGTCAGAAATTGATTAATCAGGAAACTAAAAGTATATATGCTATGAACTGCTATTCCAAGGTGATCTCTAGCACAGGTTACTTTGTTGATGGCAAATTAAATATAAACAAATACACACCTAACTGACAATATAGACTAACATGGTATTTTTTAGAGATGCCTGCTTTGATAATATCATTTGAAAAAACAATATGCTTTCTAGAAAGTTGGGAAAAAGAATTGGCTGTAGACTTGATAACATTGTTGGAAAAAGGGAGATAAATCTCTTCCTACCACCTGCAGACACATTTTGATGCATTCGATGAAAAACACTTGAAAATGTTGTGGCATAATGGAGATATTGCTCATATTTTCAAGTTAAACTTCATTTTCATTACTTTACTAGACTAAACATGTATCATTCTTTATATCCAATATATTTAATATATACCTTATGAAAATGGTTGGGACACTTGTAAACATCCAACTTATTGTATACACATACACACTGAATCCCTGCTATGGAAAAACATTTCTTTGACACAAGTACACTTTGTTGTTGTTGCCCTTTCCCACAAACAGACTGGATTTGGCGTATCTGCAGCAGACGTCTTTTGTAAACATGGTTACATAAGTAGTGTCTCCTTTTGTGACAATATTTTCAACTCTATTGAATATTTTTTTCTCGACTTTATAGAGATTTTCCATATTTTTACCCAGAAGTTTTCAGTACCGTCTGCTACAGTTATTTTGTTTGGGAGAAGGAAATCAACTACCTGAAAATTGACCCTTTACAACAAACAACAAATCTGCAGCAGACGACATTGAACACATCTCGGCAAAAGTATCGAAAGTCTCATAAATGAAAGTATAATTGTTGAAAAGAATAAAAAACATTGTGACAAAAAGAGAAATAATTGCTCATTATGAGCAATTTTTCCTTTTGCCACTATGATTTCAAGAGACGTTTGCTGAAGAGGCATCAGAAAGCGACTATAAGTGGTTAAGGGTTATATTATTTTTATCTGAGATGTTGATAAAGGCAATTCCTTTGCTGCAATGTACTTATCTTTGAATCAATTTTCCAAAACATTGCAAAAAAATCAGATTTATTATTAAATACCACTTGCATGTTAGGAATTAAATGGTCAATTATTCCAAGTCTTTGATAGGTTGTTCCATGGTAAGGCTCACTGAAAAATTTTTGCAGAGCAGCTGTTTAAATTGTGCCATTATTCGCATTCTTGGTGCATTCATATGTTGCACATTGTATTAACCCATTACTTCACATTGCTTTTCAAAGGTCTTCTGCTTTACAATCATCAGACGAACAATTTCACCAATCTCTAGAAATACTGAAAGAATAGTATTTAAAGAGTTGAAAACATTGCAATAAAAGGTGAAATTGCTCGTTTTGAGCAATTTCACCTTTTTATCGCAATGTTTTCAAAAGTCTTCTGCAACAGCAGGCATGTAATGTCGTTCTGTGTGAAGTTTTGGGTTAAATAAAACATTTTACTGGATGGTCTTACAACTATTATTTATTTCCCACAAGCAGACACGTATGGACACAATGTCAAGCTGACCTTTTCACAAGAAACAAGTTAATGCTGAAATGAAACCAAACAGGGTTGAGAAGTATATACATGTGTAATTGTTTTACGCAAAGGTTGGGTTTTTAGCTCGCTGTGATTTTATAATACTGTGCATGAATTAATTATGCCCCCTTTCGAAGAAAGAGGGGTATATTGCTTTTCACATGTATGTCCGTCCGTCCGTTTGTAGACCAAAGCTTGTCCGAGTGATAACTCAACAATGCCTTGACCTACGGTCCTCAAACTTGACATGGAGGTTCAGAGGTCAAAGGTCAAGGTCACAGTGACCTTGAACTCGAAAAGCTTGTCTGAGTAATAACTTGACATTGCCTGCACCCATGGCCCTCAAAACTTGACATGGAGGCTGGGGGACCAGTAGATGACCCCTTTAGATTTCAAGATCATCACGACAAAGGTCAAGGTCACAGTGACCTTGAACTTGAAACGCTTGTCAGGGTGATTACTCGTCTTTGCCTTATCCATGCATGGCCCTCAAATTTGACATGGAGGCTGGAGTTGACTAGTAGATGACACCCATTGATTTTGAGGTAATTGCGCAAAAATTGTCCAAATATTCCTGACAACATTGCGCTCAGGGGCGCATAATGTTTGAAAAACATCTCTTGTTGTTTGGTGTTTCATGCCGCTTTCTGCAATTTTAAGCTTGTCTATTGTGATACCCTTGCCATCGTCTGCGTCTTCACAAAACTTTAACCTTACCTTATAACTAAAAAATCTTTCAACATTTTCAAATAAAACTTGGTATACATGTTATTGGGAATAATACACACGTCTTAACCAAGTCACATAACTCTGGCTTAAATAATCATTCAGTAATGGCCCTTTTTCGACTTAGAAAAAACCAAAAGAGTGTTATATAGTGTTCACTCTGCGGCGCTTGTTTAGTTATATATAACAGGTTTCCAGGGTAAAATATAAGTACTACTGGTCTATATAACAGGTTTCCAGGGTAAAATATAAGTTCTACTGGTCTATATAACAGGTTTCCAGGGTAAAATATAAGTACTACTGGTCTATTTATCCTGACACCAGAGAGTCAGTCTTAATGCTTATTCCACAATCCTGAGCAAATACTACAATTTTTAGCTTGTCTGTTTTTCAAAGAAAAAAAGTCGGGTATTGTGATACCTTTGGCATTGTTGTTGGCGTTTTTCATTGTCACTAAATTTTTATCTTACCTAAACTTAGAAACCTTTCAAAAAATTTAAATTAATCTTGGGACACATGAAACAATACACATGTCTATACAAGGTCATATAAATCTGGGTTTAATAATTATTCAGTAATGCCCCTTTTTCGACTTATCAAAAAGAAAACGAGTACATGTTGGTGTTGGCTTGCGGCACTCTTGTTCAAATGTTTGGTATGACCTGGCCTGGTATTAAACCAGTGACCTCTCCCACTAAAGCTCTTTCACTATACCACCTAGGCATTTAGAATGTAGATGCCAGCCAAGAAGTGCACTGTAAACAATTTTATTTTTTACCTTTTATAGCTATTTCTTTCTCTTCATTGGCTGTGCAATTATGATAGTTTTGATTTGATGGTTTAAGTCTGAAGATATAATTTAGGTCCTTTAATCTGACGGGATTTATTATATTAAATGCAATTGTTGTTACTTATTTTGTAACTTGTAAACATTAAATTCAATTTTGCCATTTCCATAAATATTCTCTTTTCTTAACCCTTTTCCCACATGCAAAAATGCATGATGCATTTTGATTCATCTGCAGCAGACAGCTTTTGAATGCCTTTTGGCAAAAGGAGAAAATGCTCTCATAAGCAAATTCTCTTTTTACCATCATGGATAATTAAACTTTCCTTTATGGAGATTTTCCATGTTTTTGACTTGATGTTTTCAAAAAATTTAAAATTATTTATATTATGCAAATGATATTTTATCTAAATTGACTGTGTTAATTCCTAAATAAATCCAGTTTTCTGAATGTGAAGTTATTTTAATTTCACTGTCACCACTTCAGTACCACACAGTGATGGCAGTTTTTATGTTCATCAATTATCATCCGATGTTCTTGTTGAATCCAAGTTTCTTTAAAAATTTATAACAATTAATTATTCCAATCTCATCAATTCACTTATTCAATCCAGTAGATACATGGCACAGTACTATATTTAAATGAGCATTTAAAACAGTGACCATGACAATTTTTATTTGAACACATTTGTCTTAAACATTGCTGTCACTACGTGAAGAGAAATCAAACTCAACGATTTATCAATCATAAATAATATAATGGACATACTGTCATTTATAAAGGGGGCATTAACCCTTTCCCACATACAACAAATCTGCAGCAGATGACTTTGAAAAACACCTAGGCTAAAGTATAGAAAATATATTCATCGAAGTTAGCTAAAACTGTTGTGGCAAAAGGAGAAATTTGTCATTAACCCTTTCCCTCATAAAGATGCTTTCTGACGCCTCTGTAGCGGACGTCTTTTTGAAAACATAGTGACAAAAGAAGAAATTGCACAAAACGTGCAATTTCTCCTTTTGCCACTATGTTTTCCACTTATAGTCATAGGTTATCCATTCAATTATGGAGATTTTCTATGTTTTGACAAATTATGTTCAAAGTCGTCTGCAGCAGAATTGTTGTATGAGGGAAATGGTTAAATCTGATGTCTTCAGGCAAATCTGTAGCAGACGACTTCGGAAACATTATAGAAGAAGGATCAGCTGTTCCTCAGAAGTAATATCTTATCTCCTTCAAACGTTCGATCTATTCTATCTTACAATACTACATTGATATATATTCAAGTTACTACCCAAAGTTTCTGCCAGTGGATTTTGTTATATATCTTAGTAGCATGCTAGGCTACAATAGGTAAGTGTCAGATATCCATCTTTAACCCTTTCCCACATACAACAAATATGTAGCAGACGGTTACAAATATGGAATCTATATATGCATGAACATTTTTTTAGTAAAGTTGAAAACATCGTGGCAAGTGGAGAAATTGCTCATTTAGAGATGCAGTGATTGTTTCAGAGGTACAGGCATTCAAGGAAGACAACGCACTCGAAAATATAACTCGAGAAATAATCATTTCCCCTTGACGATATAGAACATATAACACATATATCTACTGTTTAAATACGTGTTCATTTTGTTTTGCACATCTTTTTAATAGTTCCTATATATAGGCAATTCAAGTTATTAACCAAGGTTTCTTCCAGTGGATTTGATAGATATGTGATGTTAGAGTTGTCCTTATAACTTCTAGAGATATCTACACTATTTTGAGAGTAATCAGACATTTTATCAAAATATCTTTCAGAGTAAAAGATGTATCACAGCATGCATTTTAGGTAAAATATTAATAGTGTATAAACTATAAAGTGTATAAAACATGTAGATATACTCACAGTACTGCTATAGTTGTCCATAAGACAATTACGATGGTGCCTGTTATTAAAATAACAAAATTGTAACCAATTCTAACAGTGGGTCAATGTACTGAACACAACCTTTAACACGTCGAGACAAACACAATAAGGTAACATCTATTTAACCCTTTCCCTCATATAGACTCTTTTTGACGCCTCTGCAGCAGACGGCTTTGGGAAAACGTTGTGACAAAAGAAGAAATTGCACAGAACGTGCAATTTCTCCTTTTGACACAATGTTTTCCACTTTTAGTCATAGGT